>OOFC01042396.1:0-23467 GCA_900323345.1 Pseudochromis fuscus
AGTCTATGCTGCAATGTGTTTCAGGCAGTTTGTCCAGGTAGAGTTACCATAGCGCATGCGCAAATCGGCAGGAAGTGACCGGCAGCAGAACCGAACAATAAAGAGGGAAGACAGGAAACAGCACGGTGTTGTCATGTTACTTTAAAAAAAAAAAAAAAAAAAAAAAAAAAACCGCTATATAGCATCTTAGCCTCTCGATGGGAAATTTGAAAACAAAAAAGCAAAACTGAACAGATTAGAAATGAAAATACCACATTAACAGGAAGTAGACGTTAGTCGGGGATTGACTCGAGCAATGAGAACAATACAGCAATGTACTGATATTAGAAAATGTACTTTTACTTTGTACTTTTGAATACTTAAGTATTTTTAAAGGTAAGTACTTTAGTCCTTTAACTTGAGTAACATTTTGACCAATAACTTTTATTTGTAGTTGAGTAAGATTTGACCATGAGTATCAGTACTTTGACTCAAGTACTTAAGTTAAGTACTTTGTCCACCACTGATTGTGGGTAATCCATGAGTGAAGTATTTGTTGATCTGATTACACAATTTAAAAAAACATAAATAACTGAATCAGACATTATGTTCAAACAGTATTTGAGTATTATTTTCACCAAATACTTTTTTACTTGTACTTGAGTGATTTTTTTTTTGGATGACTTCACTTCTACTTGAGTAATATTATTTTGAAGTAACACTACTCTTACTTGAGTACAATTTTTGGGGAGTCTACCCAGCTCTGGATTTAATGTCTTGAACTGTGAGTGTCAGTGAGCCCTCACACCTGCTGAGCTTATCTGCAGGACGCTCCCACCAGTGACGTCTTCATGTGTGTGTCATTACACTCAGCGATCCCATAATTGCTTAAATGAATCTGTAATAACGTGTCAACCTTTGCAGCTCGCATCCAATACAGATTAGGGGCGACTGTAGTATTGATCAATCCATTCTCCAGCAGATAAATCAATCACTGCATCAAATCTGTTACAGACATTTCTGATGTTGACGCCGTCTGTTTCTCTGCACAGAAAATTATCAAATGTTCACACGGTGGATCTAATTTCAACAAACACAGACACAAGCTGAACTTTGTAAATGGCGACCTGCAAAGACTCCACAGTGAAATGAACAGAGTCAATAGAAACAGCAGCGTTAACCAGTCTATTAATGATAAGAGCTAATTAAAGCCAGAATCAAGGCAGATGAAGGAGATAGGCCTCTGTGTGTGTGTGTGTGTGTGTGCGTGTGTGTGTGAGCACATTGATGTAGCACTTAGCCCGAGGGTGGAGGTGTTTGACCTGTGTTTGACCCAGTTAACCTCCCCATCCTCTCCCATCTCCCCTGCTTTTCTTCATCTGTCATCCTCACATCCTCATCATAAGACGCTGACAGCGAGCGAGGACGACGTGAAGGGTAAAGCCGCCTAAACTCGCCTCACCACACCACACTTTTACACGACTGGCATGACGCAAAAACAAGCACCGCCTGTGAACTGTGGATTTAAAACACTGTAAATACTGTGCACCATGTCAGGTGGGGTGGTATTTAATGAACTTCTTAAGTCCTGGTAGATTGTTTGAAATTTTTTAACTGAAAAAACTTCTTCAGCAACCTGGAAAAAGCAGATGATGTGTTTACATGTGCTAAACATATACCAGTCAGATGAGGATGAGGTGTCCCTGAACTACCCCAACGCTCAGCTTCAAGGCCACTATCATGGGGACTACAGATCACCTGGACACAGACATGATCCCTGTGGTTTCCTCTCCAGCTCAAAGCTTCATTCATTTCACCTGTTTGGTTCGTCCTCCTCTGAGCATCATGTCTCACTCTCCTTCAGTTTGTTGTGTTGCATTGTCTGTCCTCCCATGTCCTCCCATGTCCTCCTGTCTTGTTTTAGCTTTGTTTTGCTCTTTTGGAATAATTTACTTTGGTGGGACGGTCTGGGCTTCTTGTCCTTCTGGTGTGCAGCGTTTTTTGTTCAACTAAATCCTTTTAGGTCTGAATGTTTTGTGTCAGTGTGTCTGTGGTCCTGGTTTCACCTCAGACCATCAGTATTTACCAATGAACCATGAGTGTCCAGTAGCTCCTTCTTCCAGGTGCATACCCACAGAAATGTACTGCAGAATATATGAGTGGTGGTGGGTACATCCTGGGAGGTGGGAGACCACATCTTCCCTTAAAACGCTGGCTCTGGGAGTCTGAACATGTATTGCATCATATTGCGTGCAGTTCAGGATCTGGATCTGGATCTGGATCTGGAGATGGACCTTGATGCCCTCATGCGTGGAGCCGATTGAACTGATGGTGCTGAGCAAGAAAAAGAAAATCCTCTCTTGCCTGAAACCTTGTTGTCTATGAAACTTGATTTATGGTCAGCTGGTTAATTTGGCTGCGATAGGCTGGGAACCTGTCCAGGGTGACCCCACCTCCTGCCCGATGACAGCTGGGATAGGCTCCAGCAGACCCCTGCGACCCAAGTGTGGAGAAGCAGGTATAGAAAATGGATGGATGGATGGATGGATGGTTAATTTGGCTGAGATCCACCCATCCTGTCTCCTAAGACCCTCTGAAAAGTTACAGCGTCTAAAACCCCAGGGTGGACAGTACCTGTGTGTGTGGTGGGACAGGGTCTGATCATCTGGTGAGGGTCCAAATAATTACACAACTTCATGAAGTTACAAACAAATCCAAAATGAGAAAAAATTGGTGAATGCCAAATTCTTCTTAAGAAGAATGTCAGTGGGGTTGTTGTTGGTGACTGAGGCCCAGTGACATGAGCTGATCTGTTTTCTCCACTGAACAACTTCTTGGATTTGTCAGGAAAACTTTGCACATGTAACAAGCAAAGCAGCAGATCACTCTGCAAGACAACTGAAATTAAATATATGCATAAAATGTTTTTAAAAATACAAAACTGATTGAAGTACTGTTGCTGTGTCACATAGAGCAATCCTTAACAAGCTTCCACTGTAAGGTTAGCTTAATACTGCTAAGTCTGTATATACAGGTACAGCTTAGAGCAGCGGTCCCCAACCTTTTTTGCACCACAGACCGGTTTAAAGTCGGCATTATTTTCACGGACCGGCCTTCAAGGTGTGGCAGATAAATACAGAGAAAATAATATAACACGACCAGCATAAAAAGTTGTCCTCTTACCCTTTGCAAAGAAGCTCTCCAAAGACGATTGTATTTTATTCATTTTCGCTAGTTTGCGGGCTTTATCTTTAACGTATCTGACATTATACGTGATAGGTGATACGTGTTATCACGTGACCGAGACAAGCGTATTGACGTGTCAAGAGATAATGGCAAAAGTTAAGCTGAAGAGAATCCTGTTATTCCTTTCAAAATAAAATGTCTTTCAGACTCTAATAATCAGTGCAACGGAAATTATATTTTTATTTATTCTTTCTGTGCGGCCCGGTAACAACTGCCCCACTGACCGGTACCAGTCCCCAGCCCGGTGGTTGGGGACCACTGGCTTAGAGTACAATCCACCAGCTAAATGACATTATGCTTCATGTACAACACTGGTCAGCTCTGATGAGGAACCCTACACTTAACAGGAACTGTATTGTTGTGACATGTGTAAGCAGCAATAGCAGGTCCATCACTGTTCACCTTCACTTCTAATCTGCAGTGTTTGGATATCCAGCTTTTGCAAACACCTTGTTGTGCAGTGAGCCCTGCAGGCCACCATAGATCAGACATTAGGTGTACATATATAGGAGAAAATCAGGTTCCACTAATTGACCACCTTTCTCATTTACACTGCAGCTTACTGGAGACTGACCCCCGCTGACACTTCTGACCATTGACATAGAAGTCAGATGAATGCAGCTCTCCTTCAGGACCACTTGTCATATCATGTATATCTGAGCTGACTCTGAGAGTTGACCCTCTGTTGCAGGACTCGAGCTGCAGTTCTGTTTATTTTCAGGCTGTTTGGACTTCCTGCTTCAGGTCGGCCAATCAGACGCTTCCATGATGCTGCTCGAGCTAAGCATCTGAAGTAAACCACATCTCCAGGCTACACTTTGACCATTTATGTTATGAGGACATGGCTGAGAAAAGAGAAGTGGAGTGGAAGATCTGAAGAAGTAGAACAAAGACCGTGTGTGTGTGTGTGTGTGTCATCGCTCACATCATCACAGATCACCTCTTCTTTTCTACTACTGCAACCATCTGAAAGACCCAGAGCTCCTGTCTCCTCCTCCCTCCCCTCTGCTATCTGTCTGTCCTGGTGAAAGGCCGGTGTGAGCACAAAGGCCTGCTGTGGTAGGTAGTTATAGAGCTCCATTGTCACCCAGCCTTTCACTATCTGCTCCATCTTAATAAGAGCAGTCATCATTTAGAGTCTAAGTCGCTCTCAGCCTCCTCGCTTTAATTATGACGTATCGATTGTCTCGTTAAGTCTAGTTTGGCTTAATGAAATCTATTGTTACCTCTAATTCTGTCTTCCATTGTCCCGCCCTGCAGCGCTCGGTGTGTGATGTGGACCTGGGCCCTCTTTGTGTTGTCTAATCTGACTCTGTGTGTGTGTGTGTGTGTGTGTGTGTCTGTTTCTATATGTTTGCTTCTTGGTTTATCTGTGTTTGTGTCTCGGTGTGTTCGGTTTTGTGTGTGTTTGTGTGTTTCAGTGCCTTAAACCAGTGTGTGTGTGTGTGTGTGTGTGTGTGTGTGTGTGTGTCTTTGCGTCGATGGGTCCCCGCTCTAAAAGGCGCTGCTGTCACCGTTTATCTGCTGCTTCCTGATTCCCTTCCATCGACTCTCAGCCAATCAATTCACTAAATGATGCAATTATACGCCCTCCCTCTCCCCCCCTTCACATTTAAAGTTGAGAGGTTTATTTTGGATCAATCCAGACCACTTTGTGTGCAAATTACACAATTGCATTGCCTTCAGATTCCTTAGGCAGCCCAATTGGAGCGAGCCCTGGGTGTGAATGCCTAATGAGAGACCCTGTCCTTCAAAAAGGCTCTGTCGAACACAGGCAGAGACAATTAGAGAGGCGGCAGCAGGAAAAAAAAAAAAAAAACAGCCATTCCTGCTGTTACTTTTACAGAGCTCTGGTCCTGCAGCTGGCTTTACACCATATTGGATTCACAGGAAAATACCATTCACCAAATCCAGTGGTTTAAATGGTGCTTTAGTGTTGATACCCAGTGTCGTATGTCTACACTGAACAAAAGAGCGTTTGATCTGCCACACTGCAGGTCTTACAGGATCATTTGTTAGGGGTCTTGTCATGAATAGAAATGAATCAGACCACTTGGAAAAATGTATATTAAAAAAACTGCAATTCCTCAAATGGCCACAAGGAGAACAATTAGTCACAAGTTTTCTCTGAGATTATAAAGTCCCAAACGTCCGGGGTAAAACACCAAGAAGAATTAAAAATTACTGAACTTTACTGGTTGCTAACGCTGTCGCCGCATAGCAACAGGTTAATTGATCAGGTTAATTGGTGATTTCAGATTGTCTGTAGGCAGTGAGAGTGTGCAGGTTGTTTGTCTCTGTGTTAGCACCACAGTGTCCTGGTGATCTGTCCAGGATCTACCACTCCCCTCACTCACTGTCCTGGTGATCTGCCCAGGATCTACCACACCCCTCACTCACTGTAAGTTTGAATAGACTTCTACATCCCTGTGACCCAGCTGAACAAGCAGGTGCAGAAGGAGGATGAACCTCCACTTTATCCAGGATTGTCCTACCTCCTTATTTCCTTGTTGCTAAATCTCATAGCGAGGTATGAGTAATGATGTCATCCACTGTAAGCACAGTCAGGGGGCGACATCTGTGGTGTGTGTTGGATGTAACACTGCACTGTGTCTCCTCTAGTCATTGAAACCTGCCTGTTGCTTCTGAACAACAAAGGAGAAAACATGTGAACTGTACAGACTGTTCACCTCGAGATTTCACCTTCAGCAGCTAATAGAAGTACTCCACTACTCTTAGCTATACTCCACTACTTCTGCCAAGTCGTATCATGAAGTTCTGGACAGCAGCAGATGGCTACGATGAGCTTGTCCTCTCCTGCTCCTCTGTGACGCTGATTGGTTTTCAGCTTGTGTATCTACTCATGGTTTTACATTCACTTACTTACACTTTAATTAGCATGTCGTTGGCAACAGGTCTGCACATGCATCTTTGGATGACCATAATTATGCCACAGTTTGGACAATCAGAAAAATGGCAACGGTTCCTGAGAACTGAGATGTTGCACTTTACATGGTGTCATTACGGTAATTTCACTAGTGCCTCTCCCAGAACTCAGTAAAGTAGGTGATTTACTATATACTATGTGTTGTAATAGTGTAGGAACAGTGACGATGAAGCAAGAAGAGCAGAAAAACACAAAAACGGATTTTGATTTTAGAGTTTTAGTGAACAAAAACACCTCAACTGCACATGAATGTTAGATTTTGCATGTTAAATTTGAATTTGAAATCAAAATAAGTGGAAATTTGCAGACTCGGGCCACACAGGGTTATGTAAATAGGCTGCAGGAGAAATCTGCCTGGTGTGAACCCAGGCTTACAGCTAACATTACAAAGCAGCAGTGATTAATCAGAAGGTAGATATCTGATTTATTCCTCCTCATTGGTCCCTGCTGACCTGCCACTATCTCATTATTTTATGACACACTGCACCTGACCTGTGAGTCCACTGTAGTCCTGTAGATTATCAATCACTGGTCCTCCCCATCTACCACTGGTGGGTGTTTCAGGGATTCAAACCTGCAACCTCTGAGCCACCGTCTCCCCCTCTGTGAGAGGCTGAAAGCTCGGCTGCAGCGCCGGGGCTTTAAAGGAGCCATTCACCCAAATCCCTGTCTGACCCTGGTTCTGCTCCCTCTCTGCTGCGCTCAGTTCAGGTTCTAACATCAGTCAGCCAGAAAACACCCTGGCCATGACTAGTCCCCTGTGTGTGTGTGTGTGTGTGTGTGTGTGTGTGTGTGTGTGTGTGTGTGTGTGTGTGTGTGTGTGTGTGTGTGCTGGACAAATCTACCAATCTATTCCCAGCAGCAGTCCTGACCAGTCAAACATGGCCGGCAGTGCTGGCTGACTGGAGGGATGATGGATGGAGGCTTGGTTAGCTCTGCATCATGTTCAGAGCATGAAGAGCGAGCGCACATGGCGGGCTGATACAGGCCCGTGGTTACTACATCACAGGTTAGAATCCAGAAATCAAGAAGGTGAGGCGCCACCGTGACCCCACCGCCCCCCTCGCCGCTGCAAACACAGGAGGTTGTACTGGTGAGCTCCCAGTGGACAGAGGTATAGACTGGGCTTGTTCTGGCCAAATCCCAGAGTGCAGAGGTTTAAGCTGAGGTTGTTCTGCTGTAAACTGGGCAGCTCCCAGCAGACAGCAGCATAGACTGAGGCTGTGAGGGGCAACTCCCAGTCGGCCCAGCTCCAGCCTGTGGTTTATACTGGAATGAGACCTTTGTATCTACATAAGGAGGTCTCCATCCTGACAATGTATCAATATGTAGCTGTTGAACGGCAGTGACCTCCAACAGTAGCAGGGTACACATGGTAAATAGGTGCATTTATAGTCCACTACCAGCAGGGTAAAACTAGTACTGTCACTGCAGCAGTGTTTGTGTTTCTTAACAATTTGATATTTAATCTAATGAGGACCCACTGTCACATCAAAGGAAGCAGCTGCATGCATCCAACCTGAGGCAGGTGAGTAACTGCATTAGGTTTTGTTTCAGGTTTGTATTTACACCACTCATACTGTTAGAAGTGATTGATCACAGATCAGTAGCGTGATGATTTTGTGTCCGTCTCTTGTTTACTGTCAGCTGCACCGACCTGCTGCTGCAACATGTGAATACATCCCCTGCATAAATATCACAGTCATCATGTGGAGAAATGTTTTTGTTAAAGTAAAATTATGTTTTTCTTTTAAGCACAGGGATCTATGGAAAGTGAAAATATCATACAGTGCAAAATGTGTGCTCCGCTAACATCCAACTAAAACCATAGACTGTCTATAGAAATGCAACAAAACTGCAATACCATCAATGACCACTAGATGCTGGCTCCAGAAAACTTCTCAGTGATCTGGTGTCCACCTGAAAATCATTTCATCATTAAATAGATATTAAAAAAAGAGGAAGATTCATTGGTGCAGTTTGATTGACAGCTCTGGTCTCTAATGAGAGCAGAAGTCAAGTCTCAAACCAGAGGACACTGTCCACTGTGTGAGCAGACCTGCCTCCTGACTCCTCCCTTCATATCCAAATATGGTCACTTCTGCTTCTAAACAACCAACATGTTCAAATACCAAACTCCTGACTTCAGAATGTGAATCAAACCAACAGATGACGTCATGTTAGCTTTGTTTATTGTATAAAGACGCTGGAGCTAAAACCCTGTGATTATTGTGTGTCACTTGCAGTAATGTTGCAGAGAAAGGACAAACCAAACTCCAGTGAGGTGCAGCTGGACCGGGTCGAAGGTACGAGGAAACCCAGGTACAGTTTCTTTGGTCTGTGCAGAACTCTACCTGCAGCCTGTAAATACATTTTATGATGGATTAAACTAATCCATCTATTTATTATTTGGAAAAACTTTCATGTCCAACCACAAATTTAGTGAATGTTTGTTTGCGTTAATGCATTAATTTTGACAGCTGTCAGATTAATCCTTCATCAGGATTAATCTGATTGATAATTTTAATGCAATTAATCCACCTGCAGCACAGAATGCCTGAAATATGTTGCCAGAGACGTTCAGAGGCAGTTTGTCCAAGTGGAGTCACCATCACACCTGCACCAATAGGAAGTTAATCCTGTGGTGACAGGAAGCAGAACCAACCAATAAAAATGGAGGATGCTAAACAGCACGTTGGTCCTCTGCATAGGAAATTTGAGCACAAAAAACCAAGACAGAATAGCTGACTGACACTCTGCAGGAAGAAGTTTTCTGTTCACTGAAGCCCTTTCAGCTTAAAACACCACATTAATGCGACGCATACATTAGTACATACTGCTAGCTGACGCATCACCTAGCTTGTGACAAACCAGAATAAAAGTAATGATATTTAATTGTGATTATTCAAAATTAATCCACACCAACCCTGTGATTAATCTGATTACAAATTTTAATCATTTGACAGCACTAACAATTTGTCAGCTGCAGCTCTCCTTTAATCATTGCTTCTGCTGTTTATTATTTTTCTTACTTAATACTGTTGATTTTCAGCTAATTATCCACCACTAGACTTTTCATTCCCTCTCTAGCACCACACTGACTCTGAGGAAACTGTCTTGATTTTTTTAATTCAAATAATAACTCATTTTTGTTGTTGTTTGTATTTTAATTACCACAACTAATCTCTGCCTGTGCCCCCAGAGGTACAAGCCCCCCTGGTTAGGAGTCACTGATGTAGTCCACCATCAACAACTCAGATCGTTTCTTCTCCCAGCAGCAGAGGCTGTGCCAGCAGAGTCAGCCAGGACTGATGTCCATATCTCATTCCACACATTGTCCTCCCATGTACAGCCGTGCCTGAGCACCCAGCCGCCTTGATTTTGCTACGATATCCCGTGGAAAGATTTTACAAGCTCCATTATGCGGGCCGGAGGGGCTCCAAGTTCAGTACATGCAGGAACCGGGCCAAAAAATCCAGCAGCGGCCAATCGGATGGATGCAAGGTACAGGGAGTTCATCAGACTTTCTTGGGCGAGCAGACAAAGCAGATGTCTGACCCGGTGTGAGCTTGACAGTGGGTTTTTTTTTTTGTGTGTGTGTGTGTTGAACTCACTCGGGCGTATGAAGACTTGGCAAACCTCGCTCGCTTTGATTTGACAGTGACAGATGAGTTGTCAGAAGTCTGTGAAAGACATTTTTCCTGCACGGTGCCTGGACTGGATGTGAATTTATCAAAGTGGTGGTTTTCGTTGCTGCATTTCACAACAGCCACAAGTGCTGCTGGTTTCCCAATCAACCAGAAAGAGGAGGGGGGGGGAGGGGACCACATCTGCGCCTCCATGTGAGCATCAGTGTGCACCGCCGCCTCTTCAGGGGGTAAAACCTGCAACACAGAGCTACATGCTGATGTTTGTGATGAATGTCTCACCCACCGAGTCTGGCAGCGTCTCTGGTGTGTGTGCAATAAACTGCAGATGCGATTATTGTGGCTCATGCAAAATAGCTGGCTGGTGGAGATGTTTTATATGATCAGCAGCCAAACAGCGAGAAGGCATTTGTTTCTGTTTGTTTTATAGCCTTTGCTTTTGTCCAGCTCATTTGGACACTTCCTGTTTTCTCCTCCTCTCTCCTGTCAGAGCTGAATCCAGGAGGTTGAGAAATAACACGACTCCGAGGAAACACAAACACAGATATGATGATCTAACTCAGTGGCTCCACCCGAGGACAAAGGTGAATGACCGCGTGTGTGTGTGTGTGGATGGATGGTGTGTGTGCATGTGTGGAGTTTTTCTAGCTCTGTGGGTTCGTGCACCGACACCACTCTCCACAGGACTTGTTCAGCCGACTGTTACAAAATTGAGAAGTCAGTGCAGGTCAGGGCAGCAGTGTTGATACACACCGAGCTGTGGAAGGACTGACGCCTACACAAACCGTGCAGGCAGTTTACGAGCACCAGGGTAAAATACTAACAGTGAATTGCACAGTATCGCAGGTTGACTGATGTTTTAGCTGCATCAACATTTGCTCTTTAACGGACTGATGTGCTGCTGCACCACGGACTGTGTTCAGCAGCTAACCACACATCAGCTATTGGTTTGTGGATGTCGCCATGTTTGTTTTTTGGAACCAGAAGTGACCATATTTGGAGATGAAGGGAGACGTAAACAGGCTGGTCTGACCCTTGAACCCAACTGTATGAGACTTGAGTTCAGCACTGCTCTCATTGGACACAAGACCTGTCAATCAAACTAGCCACGCCCCTAAATCTTCCACTTTTTGAGATCTAATATCTACTTAATGATGAAATGATTTTTAGATGGACCAACAGATCACCGATAAGAGCTGACTTTACTAATGACATCACAATGACTTGAAATGTATTTAATGAAAAAAATGTAGTGTTTTTGGGAGCCAGCATCTAGTGGCCATTAGTGGTATTGCACTTTTTTTTTTTTTTTGCAATGAATATTTATTAGATTTTTCATTTTGTACAAAAATAGATCAAATGTCTAGTAAATGGCCTTGTAAACAAAGTTATGAGTTGTATAAATTTACAGAAATGTTCATAAATAAAAGAGAATAACGAACAAAACAGCATCAACAAAGCCTCCATCTCCCTATTAAATATTTTCAGCATTAAGGGGGTCATCTATAATTTCAAATAATCTAATATACGTCTCCATACAACATGAAATTTCTGAGACTTACACCTCATACCTCAGCTTTTCAATATGTAATACACCAATAAATTCCCTGAGCCAAATTTCAAACTGATTTCCACAATTTCAAAATACACCTCTTTGAAATAACCAATGCCAAAAGCTATCGCTGCATTTTTTTACACTTCCTCATTGGCCTCATTTTTGAGCCCTAGTTGCTTTGTCCATTTATATATATATAGTATGTGTGCTGTGTACACTTACACTCACTACACAAACATTTCAACTGATTTCAGAACGTACACTGACACATCCACCAGTTTGAACTTTTAACCTCCTCACTAACATCACTTCAGCTGCTTTTAGGTTGATCCTACACCAGGAGTCTCCAGTCCTGGTCCTCGAGGGCCCCTATCCTGCATGTTTCCTTCTTCCAACACCTGATTCAAATGACCAGGATCGTTATCAGACTGCTGCAGCTTGATGATGAGCTGATCATTTGAATCAGGTGTTGGAAGAGGGACACATCTAAAACATGCCAGATATGGGCCCTCGAGGACCAGGATTGGAGAGCCCTGTCCTACACACTTCAACTGTCTTCAGTCTCAACAGAAATACTGGATACCTTCCTGGCTGACAGTTTATTTGACAGCTTTCAGTGCTTATACTTTACAGATGACACACTGCTTTTTACAATCACACATTAGCTGACACTTCAACTTATTTTTGGTTTTAACTAACTGCCACCTGACACTTCAACTGTCTCCAGTGCAACAAATGTTTTTAAAAATTCTGCTGCTTTGACTTTTTCACTGATTTAATCTGCTTTAACCCTTCACTTCCCAACTGACACTTCAACCACATTCATTGTGTTCATGCTTCAAACAAACTGCTCACTTCAGCTCAGTGTTACCTCCACACTTCAGTTATCTTCAGGAAGTTTCATGGTTCACGGTTCAATGGGGATAGTTTACCTTTCAGTTGACACTTCCACTGCTTTCAACAAACGCACATAAGCCGACATTCATGGTTGAATTCAACTTCCTCCACCTTTTGCCTTTCAGCTGACGCTTCATCTACTTTCAGTGCGTCTACGGTTTAGAAAAAAACACTTCAACTATCTTCAGTGTGTCCGTTTCTACAGAATTAGACTCAGTGATTATGCATCAAGTAAAACACTCCAGCTGCTTGAGTTTTTTTCTCTTTAAGTGACATTTCAACTGCTTTCGGGGCTCGGTTTGTTTACGACTGCAGTTTTCAAGCCAAACCAGCACATTTAGATTTTCCTCAGTGGATTCAGTCCTTTCTGATGCCTCATCTTTACTCTTGTGAAATTTTCTTGAATCAAAACAGTTGTGTCATCGTATCCTCACTACGCAAAACAAAATCAACCTCTGCAGATGAAGTCCAATACTATGTGTGTGTGTGAGTGTGTGTGTTCATCCGGTCCGTTCCCTACAGTTGGCCATTCTTGCGGTATGAAGTCAGTGTAATTCACACTTGAGGCTGTCACTCACAGATTTGGCTCGGGAGGATTGGCCCACATTTTGGTGAGTTTCCACTGGATTTCAGTACCAGCGGTAAACACAGCTAAAAAACTCTGGCGGCTGAACGGGGACAGATGAAGCGACTGTTTGAAACTCTGCTGACGGTGTATTAGATTAAGTGTAGCCAGAGCTGCTGCACTCAAATTAGGAACAGATGTGCTGGCAAGAAAAAAAATCCTGAACACACACAGGCTCACATGTATGATGTGGGCTTCATGTGTGTTCATGCAGCCGTCATTTACAAACACTTGCACACATCTGTGATTTATCTGACATGTATTACACCATGAAACAAAGATACAGAGTGTGTAAAAGATGATGAATGATCAGATGATGGATCCATAAATCAGTAAATCAACACACTGAACCCTCACTCTCTGCCTCCTCCTGTCTCACCTGTGACCTCACTAGGGATCAAACCCAGCTGCATCCCTTACCTGCCGCAGCGTAGCCAATCAGGAGGAGGAGGGGGAGGAGTCCAATCGAGGAGCGGATCATGATGGAGAGGGAAACCTGGCGAGCAGCTGAAACAAAGTAAAAAAAAAAGGCAACACAACGAGTGAGAGCCCCTCGATCTCCTTCAGTTTAAAGAGTAAAAAGTCCAGATTAAACTTCTTCTTCCTCCTCTGAAACTCTTCCTCTCGAGTTCCCTCTCCTCTGCTTTCTGGTCCCGCTCTCCTCGACGTGGTTGCGCCCAGTTTCCTAATGAAAACATTAGATGCGGGACAAAAAGCCCAGTATCTGGGAAGAGGAGGGAGGGATGTACTGGGGAGGGGACTCAGCTGCACACTGGACTGGCTGAGTGTGTGGTGTAAGTTCAGTGTTACTGCCACTGAGCATGTGCAGCAGTTGTGTTTATTGATACATTGTTTATAAGGAGAACGTGACATGAAGGTAGGTCCAGGAATAGATTTTCAATGTTATATTTATACCCTGTGTCAGCGCTACGTTACACCGACTTGCATCACCACCCTGCAGAGCATCAAATATGATTTATTTGTATCCACAGTGAGAAGAATGGAGTATTTGTTTTTGTTTCATTATTTAATCTGTATTTATCTTTTTTTAAAATCAACGTAATGACAAAAGGACTCGAGCCTGCTGAGGTTTTTCTGGGAAAATCAAGGCGTTCAGCAGGAAGACGGAGAAAAATCAACATCAATTCAGCAGCAGAGAATGCCCTTTATATTCGCATTGATTGGTTCCTGTTATTCCCGGTGAATTGACTTCTCTGGCTGGCTGACTCATACACTATCCTACACACACACACACACACACACACACACGACGTGTTACGTAGTAAACGGGGTTATCTTCATTAAGCCAGACCGTCTTCAGCCTCCTGCTTTTGCTGTCTTGTCTGGCCACTTAAGCAGATCTACAGGTTAAGCAACAGAAAACAAAAATGGAGGAAAAGAGCGAAGGGATCAGCGAGGAGATTTCTGACTGTAGCTGATAACAAAATAAAACAGAGATAGAGGCCAAGGACACGGACGGAGAAACAGTCATATGATATATTTTACATATTGGTTGGTTTGGTTTTTCTAAAGTCAGACACTCATACAGCTTGAAAGGAAAAAAAATCAAATTTGAACACGACACAAGTGAAAGAACCATAATTTCATGCTGTCAGAATCAATTTGCTTTGCTAAATGTCACAAAACAAAGAAATGTCTTTTTAATCTTACATATTCTGAGGTTTTTATAGAATTTTTAACATCTAATATTCTCAATACTCTTTTTATTATTGAGAAAACATAACCTAGACTTGAGTAATTGTTACTGTAGTGTAGCAGAGTTAGCTGAAATGGCTAACGCACACAATACACATGTGATTTACATGCCATATTAGTTCTAAATTTTATTTTCTAAATATATTTTTATTGAGTTATATTTCTCTGTATAAACACAGCTTGGTGAAGAGCATGTTTGTTTTGTTTGTGCTGCATCCTCCTGTGTCGAGGTCCCAGTATCCTATTAACTTCAGCAGAAGCAGTGCTAATAAGTTGTAATGCTAACTGGCTTATGGAGCTCGTTTTTACTCTAAATAGCGTCATCTTGAATGTAAATATGTGTCAAAGTTCATCCTCTGAGCCTCCGTTCAGGTTTTGAATGTTACACTTCGGGTCCACCCAGAAGACTCATGGTAAAGACCCGAGCGTCTACACAGCCAGAGGATTGTAGCGTCCAGGCGGCCAGCGTCACGCTGATCCGAGGTGTGACAGACTCCCGGAGGCGGGGTCACCTTCTCACCGTCTATTTCTGTCCCGCCCTCCTCTCCCTGCCGCTGTCCATACGTCTCTTTGTTGTGTTCAGTCCTTATGATGACCAGATGTCACCACCAGCAGAGAAACATTAAAGGGACCCTCGACAGTGTTGTTTTTTTTTAAATCCGGTCCAGCAGTTTACTCCACCTCAACGTGGACCTCATTAAACCTTGTTGTTGTTGCCCAGATCTGAGCTCAGCCCTCGGTGCCCGCCTGGCCCCTGGCATACACCGACGTCCTGTCACTTTTTAAGGAGCTAAATCTAATCTAAGTGGGATGCGAGTGTGAAGTCTGCTTTCAAGACGAGTCATTAGTCGACCTCTGGTTTCCCTTGACGGTGCCGTAATCCTATTGTGGGTTTGCAGTACTTACAGGAACTATCAACGCCTTAACTAAATGGACTACTCCAAAGAGAGACAAAAAAACCAACTTTTGTGATGTTCAGATGTGTTGATGGGTGAATGTGGTGTCTCTAAGGTTCTACAAATATGGACAAAATCGAGCAGTACTACCAGAAACCACAGCAGCAGTGTTGTCAATACGTCAAGCCAGCGCCGCACCATTGGTTCAAGCAAGATGTGACAAAGTGTTTTCAAAAATTGCAGAACTTTTTGTAATTATGTAAGAAACCTTAAACATTTCTATGATGGTACTTGGCTACCAAACTACTTCCTCCATTGTGGCCATGTTTGTTGTTGTCAGAAACCTTCGACTCTCAGGTGTCCTCTAGTGCAGTGGTCTCCAACCTTTTTTGCACCACGGACCGGTTTGGTGTCGGCATTATTTTCACGAACCGGCCTTCAAGGTGTGGCAGATAAATACTGCAAAAATAAAATATCATGACCGGAAAAACAAAACAAAACAAATGTCTCCCCTTTGCGAAGAAGCTCTCCAAAGACGTTTGTTTTTTACTAATTTGCGGATTTATTTGTTTGGCTAACGTGTCTGATCACGTGACCGAGACAACCGTATTGACATGTCAAGAGACTCATACGAAAGTTAAGTCGGAGAGAATCCGGTCGTTTTTCAAAATAAAACATCTTTCAGACTATAACGATCAGTAGAATGGAATTTATATAAATCATTAATTGTTTCTGCGCGACCCGGTAACAAATGTCTCACGGACCGGTGCCAGGCCCCGGCCCGGTGGTTGGGGACCACTGCTCTAATAGACACGTTCCACAACTTCAGCCACCGTAAAAGACACAGGAAGTACGTGCACAGTGACGGTTGCTGCATTTTAAATCAATCCAAGTAAAGTTCAGTCAGAGTGATTGGACTTGGTTGAAGATTCTTGAAGACCTCTCATCCAAGGGACCTTCAGAGTTGAGGAAGCCTCTTAGATGAGAGGAAAACATCTTCAAGAATCTTCAAGTCCGAAAGGGCTGACTTAACATGACTTGGATGATGATGAAATTTGTTTTTCTATCTCTTTTTGAACGAATATGGAGCGTGACTGAGTTTTCAAAAGATCCCCTCGAACTGTTACGGCAAACACATCCCGTTTGATTGATCAGAACTACTGTAGACAACATGTTCTCCAACCACACTGAAAACTTTGTGTTTGTAATTGTCCATTCGAAGGCGTGGTAAAGTCGTTGCGCTTAAATTCATGTTGCGCTAGTTGTTCACAAAAAACCAAGAGTGATAAAAGGGAACCAAGAGAGGTTCAAACCGTGGCTCTTTTCTCACCTCCACACAGCCGGCCATTCATGGTGTGAAGTGGGTGTGAATGTCAGATCATCAGTTCTGGACTCCCTGTCCGACTTTGAACACTTAGGGGAGGAGATGGGGTTTCTTGGAGCTTCCTGACAAGCAGTTTTGAAGCAGATCGACATCTTTATTGTGTGAAGCTCGAGGGTCGTGGGGGACCACGCTGCATACTAAGGCCGTTAACTCCGGCCATCTCACACTCCATTCACTACGCTGAGATTTAGCTGCAAATACTGTACGAGCCATGTCTCCTAAAGGGATTATCTCTGACTATACCGGCAGTGATCTGGGTTGGGAGCATTACTTTAAAGAAGCCTGTCCAGTCAGTGCTGGCATCACTGTCCATCGTCAGTTCAGATTCGATAGGACACGTTGGACACCTGATCGCAGCCACAGCTATTTGCCTCTTGTATAGTTTGTGTAAAGTCTTTGTTGTCTGTCTGGCTGGCACGATGTCTATTTCTGCAGCTTCTCCACACGTGCTGTTTGTTTGTGCTGCTAAAATCCACCCAGGGAAGCCCTCCTCTCCTGTTGCAGCTTTCTTTTTCAGTTTCTTACAGATGTAAGCACTGACATCTGACAGCCAAACACAAAATCCTCTACTGCTGCCCTCTGTGTGTCTCATGGAGGCAGCTCAAACTGCACTGCATCTTGATTCTAGAAATGGAAAATGAAGATAAAAGTGCTACCGGTGGATTTTTTTTCCTAATCACATTTTCGGTGGCCATTTATTTCTGATCCCCCATTCCATAGTGATCCCCCTCTGTGTGGTTGAGCCTCCAGATCACTTCTCCCTAGATAAACCCTAAGTCTGCATCTATCTCTTTAGACCGTCTGATTAGCACTACGTCACAGAAAGGGGGAGTAATCCCGGTCTGGGCCCAGGAATAGCGCCTTGGGAGGGGCCAGGCCACCGGGCGCTGTGCATGTGCCCGTCGGTAATCCCTTCTTAAATAGCCCCTGGGCAGGGAAAGAGGGAGGGAGCTGGGCCAGGGGACGTTACACTGTGGGAGCAGCAGCAGCCAGTGTCCCGTCATCCCTCGGACACAACACAGCAGCCGGAGCAGGAGAGGGACGAAGACACTTGTTGGACTTGCAGGAGGAAAGTCCTTCGACCAGGATGAACTTTGCTGCCCAGTTATTCTACTCGAGCTACTTGAGCGAGCGACTCGAGCGTTTGTACTCACCCCGGCCTGCGCTTAAAGACAGCGAGGAGAATGACCCCTTCTGGCAGAGGTGGGAAATTACAACATGTATCCCCCCTGGATGCTCCAGACCTGTTCCCCTACCCAGATCCACCCTGTAGTGACCAATCTACCCCCAATTCAGAGGTAACACCTGCACCCACAGTGTCCTCTTCCACATCCTCTGTGTTTGTACCCTAACAATCACACCACTCTCTCCAACTTCTGCTTCACATTGCTCTCAAAGGAACTCAATCAAACCAACCATTTGTCCTCCAAGTCTTGTTGACTGCTGTGCCCCAAATATCCAGTGTCCATCGTACCCCCCTTGCAGAAATGACCTCCCTACCTTCTCTATCCTCTTCCCTAGCTCCCCCTCCTTGCAGTAAACATAAACACCCTACCTTTCAAACTTTGCTAGACCTCTACCTTATTCTCCTTTTTGTTTCCAGGTCATTCTGACACATTTAGAGAAAGGCAGAGAAAAATCGAAGCTAGCACAGATTAGGGGAGGTCAACAGTTTCCTTCGTACTGTGGCGTTGCTTCGTGGTGTCCATAAATAACGTCCCATCTTGCGTCAAATCATAGCTTTTTCTGAGTATCCGAACCTTCCAGTGCTGGGGCTGAAGGATGAAACAGTTCGGCTAAAGAAAGCATGAAAGTCGTGAAACCCAGACCTGAACGGATGCAGAACCGCGCTGACGATGATGCAACATCAGCGATCAGGGTCGTACAGCGCTAGGAGACATTTTCTTCTCCCAAATGAACCTTGTTCCAGTCGGAAAAGGAAGCGACGCAGCAGCCATCTGAGGGCATTTAGTCTTTAAAAGGACATTAAGAAGCTGAGATAGTGCGATGATGAAAGCCCGGTGGGCTGAAATGTCTCCATCACTTTTTCCTTTTTTAGACCCATTTTGAATTTTTTTTACCATTCATCTTGTCTTTGGAGGAAGCTTTGTGAGGCTGCCGTGTTGCTCTTTTCCTCCCTTTGATGCCATTTTTGAACTCTGCCTTTGAACCGAGGCACCTTAATCACAGGTGAAGCCTTGGACTTTTTTTTTTTTCTCTCGTATTCACTGTCGTGTTAAGAGTGTGTTGAATAACGGGACTAAAAGTGATGGACAAGCAGGGCAGAGAGCAGTAATGGACCCTGGAGAGGGGGTAAAAGGTCATGATATTGTTTGTGACAGATCATTGTGATATAAATAGAGCGGGATGTTCTCTGCAGAGTGCTGGCACCATTCACACAGATCCAGACTTTGTTGTTTGGGATGCTGCTCCACCTGGTGGCCTCTCTGATGCCGTCACTGTCCTCTCATTACGACGCTTTCATGAGTGGATTATTTTTCATTTTACTCGTCACAGCTTCTCTCAATGATGCAGCAAATCCACTGCACACCTTTACACAGAGTTTCACACTGAGCTGTTAACCCTTTGTGATTGGCTAAGTTAATCTCCAGTGAGTGTAATCTTATTATTCTGTCTTTATTATGTCTCATCAACTGCATGGTGGTGGTGGTGGTGGTGGTGAGAGAAGCACTCAAGGTTTTGTGTGGTGTCAAGATTGGGAAAGAAATTTGACTTTTTCAAATGAATCTCTCTGTTTGATTATCACTGAGATGTTATAAATCAAACGCTCCTGCTTTTTGGGCCCAAATTGCCGATTTAATCGCTCGTGTGTCTCCTAACAAAAGAGGATCTGAACGAGCCAATGAATCATAAGTTGACTGGTGGATGTAATCTGTCACAGAGAGTGGAAGCTGGCTTTGACATGAAAGGTGAATCCATTCATCTTAGGATGAAGAGTAAGGAGGGGCGGGGTTGAGGGCTATGGTCACATCCTTTCATTACGAGGGTTGTGGCCAGTTCAACTTTCTTCAAAAACCGTAAAATTGTCTCTTTAGAAATGTTCCTTCATCCAGGCTCCAATGTTAATGAGGTCTATATCGATCATCACAAAAGTCCTAATGTCTGCCGGAGGCCAAAACAAAGGCTAAACTTCACATCCAGTGGAAAACAATCTTTGCCCTGCTCTCCCTGAAAATTCATAAAGTTTTAAATTGCTTAAAGTTTAGTATCTGTGAATTTAGGTGTGTAAAAAAAATCTAAAAAATCCTCAATTTGACTCCTTAGGATTTGATTCTCTGAAGGATGTTTGAAGCTGTGGATTTAGTTTCAAACAGAATTGCAAAATAGATTTTCTTCTTTTTATTACGTTTGAAAACTGAATTTATTTCCAGTAAATCAATTCAACTAATTTTTATTCTTCCTGCCTTTCAGGAGTTATTGATTTTTATCCATTTCATTAAAAAAGTTGAGAACCATCAATGAATTTTAAAGCTGTTGGTTCACTTTTTTAAATCTTTTAAGATGCAAATCAAATGATACTGGAGTGACAGCACAGTAACGCACAACTGTGTGAAGCCTCTTTGCTTCTTATAAGTTTACAGGAGATTAAAAGTGCAGGTTGTGTTCATGATTTTATTTGACCTTTGATCTATTCCACGTTACAACTTTACATTTTATTGCCAAACTGTTTTATTCTGAGAAGGATTTTGCAGATGCACAGTTTAGTTTTGTGAAATCCAGAATATCTGATTTGTCCATTACGTTTCCCAGAGAGGAGTTGCACCTGGGTCCCTCTCAGCCCGGTGGCTCCTACAAATCCGGGCCCGTCAGTAACGGCACCGCGGGCCGCAGACCCACCCTGATCGAACCTGAGCGCCTGAAGGACTTCGGTGAGGAGGAGCTTATCAATGGGGACGTGAAGGTCCACGAAAACAAAACGTCGACAGGTCCTGAGATCGTGCTCAAGGACCCTCCTAAAACCAGACGGCTCAGCGAGTTCAGGATGGTCCCCAGAGCTCCGATTCAGTACCTCCGCTTTGAGGACATCAGCGCAGCGGCCTTCAGGATCCAGGCAGGGATACAGAAGACACCGTGCACGGTAAGCTAGCACCACAACAGGGAGGTGACCTCTGACCTCTGTTAGAGGACTAAACATCACCTGTAGCTGTCTAGATCAGGGCTCTCCAACTCCGGTACTCAAGAGCCTCTATCCTGCATGTTTTAGATGTTTCCCTCTTCCAACACCTGATTCAAATGATCAGGATCGTTATCAGGCTTCTGCAGCTGGATGATGAGCTGATTGTTTGAATCAGGTGTTGGAAGAGGGAAACATCTAAAACATGCAGGATAGAGGCTCTCGAGGACCAGGGTTGGGCTCCCCTGGTCTAGATATTTGAAAAGAAACATCAAATCAGTGATTCTGGTGAATTCCTCTTACTGCAGCTCAGTAAACTGTGCAAAATATCAATGTCTTTGCCTCAGGGTGAGAACTATAGATCATGTCCCTGAGGAATAATTACACCAAGTGAAACTGGTTCAGTGAACAAACTGCCTCAGACTTTGTGAACTTGTAACAACAGGATGAAATGTTAAAAAAAATCCACATTTATTTTGAACAAAAAGCAAAACAACACAGGAAGTGAACCTTGTAGAGGCTCAGACATTTTCCAACAGTTTCCATGTGATTTCTTTAAGTCAATCTGTGTCTGTTTACACTGAGATGCATGTTTTTATTGTTCTACACAAAATGTTTACTGGTGAATAAGTTTTCTACAATATCATGAATAATCTGATGAGTGGTGTGTGTAGCTCTGTTGACTCTTCTTCGTGTGTGTGCAGTACTCCAGACTGTCCAAACAGTACGGGATGGAGATCTACCTGAAGAAGGAGCACCTGCACTACACAGGCTCAGTGAAGGAGAGAGGAGTGCTGTACCTGCTCACCTCCCTCACACAGGTGAACCACAGCAGAGCGTAGGAGCAGGGATGATCCTCTGCTGTAGGTCAGGTCATGGTTAGTGTGATCTTCTGAGTGTGTGTCCGTGCAGACGCACATGTGTGAACTGACCCGCGCTGACCTGTAGTGATAAGAATAGTCAGAAGCTTAGAGATGCATCCATTTGCATGTGTCTGCTGAATCTCCACGAGCCAGTGATTTCTGCCACAGTGTCACTGGACCAGTAGTTTGAATTCCTGGTGAGGGCGGGGATTATGGGAAATCTGGCAGAATTCTGACAATACTGGCTCAAGTCGAAGTATTATCACACATACACAGTAATACCTTGGAACTGGAACCTAATCCGTTCTGGGAGGACATTCAAAATGAAAGAAGTTCAAAATCCAAAGCAAATTTATTCATAAGAAATAATGAAAAGTGAATTAATCCATTCCCAGATCCCCCAAAATAATCATTTCAAAACGCCTTCAGTACAAATACACGTACATTAATTGGAAAAAGACTTCATTCCACATGAAATCAGTACTTTAGACCAGTGGTCCCCAACCTTTTTTGCACCACGGACCGGTTTAATGATGGCATTATTTTCACGGACCGGCCTTCAAGGTGTGGCAGATAAATACAGCAAAAATAAAATAACACGACCGGAATAAAAAAAACAAATGTTTCCCCTTTGCGAAGAAGCTCTCCAAAACGTTTGGTTTCTTTTACTCATTTTCGCTAGTTTGTGGACTTTTGTGTTTGGCTAACGTGTCTGATCACGTGACCGAGACAATAGTATGAAAGTTAAGTTGGAGAAAATCCGGTCGTTTTTCAAAATAAAACGTCTGTCAGACCATAACGATCAATTGACAATTCCAAACATCCGGGCACTGCAGATAATACCCACAGTGCACCGCGCGTTTGGCGGTGAAAACAAACGCCATTTTCTCGTGTATTTGCCTGTGAGAAGCAGATAAACTTTGCAGAAAATCATGACAAAAAGTTGTTGCGCGGATGGATGTTGCAACCACAACATGATGGAGACTAAGCTTTCCTTTTATACTTTTCCCACGGACACAGAACGACAGAAAAAGTGGGTAAATGCTGTGAAAAGAGTGGAAATGGACGGTTCTGAATGGATTAAATTAAACTAAATCAATAGCGTAAATAAATCTTGTTATTATCACTTCGTCAGCATTACAGCTAGTTATCAATCTTATATACTGAGTACTGATTAGAAGAGAGTATGCAGATCTGAATAATTTATATTTTAAACATTATAACACATCTTAAAACTTAATATAACTGATGAAAAATCTACCTGGGGTGTCAATGAGATAGGTGTACAGGTCGCCGTACTCCATTTCTGGCCATTGAGTTGGGTCGTTACTCCAAGTGCCTCTTGGCTGTTTGTAAGGACAGTTATCTAAAGTTAGACCAATTAAGTCCAATTTGCGTTTATATCGTGCTTTTGCCTCTGCAGGCAGGTTGTTATAATAGTCAAAGGACATTTCTTAACAATGTCAAATCAAAATAATCTTCAGTAATCAAATGACAACCACCCAAAGTCCAATGTTTTTCTATGGGCGGAAAGTTTGTTTTCACCGTCTTGACCGCCATTTTGACCTGTGACGTAT
>OOFC01042398.1:0-11456 GCA_900323345.1 Pseudochromis fuscus
TCCACAGATGTTGCAGATCGTTTGGTAACTGGTCATTTTCTCTTCCCAGGACTTTGTCATCTACCTACTTGCGGATCCAAACATTGTTTTTGGTCAGGTACGTGACCACGAAGACGCGTCAAAGCCTGACGTCCCTCTCTTTGCCACCGACATCCTTCCGAGACACTGCTACTTCCACCGCCGCGGCGTTGGCGGCCCCACCACCCTCTGCCCCTGTCAGGACGCCGTGGTTACGAGGAACGGCAAAGTGCTGAAGGATGACGTGCAGCTTAGTCCCGGTGATGTTATTGGGTTGGGACAGCGCTACCTGTTTCTATTCAAAGATCCTTTAGTGTCGACACACAAGGTAGGAGTCTGCTTCAAACACGACAAAATGGAAATAATCTAATTTTAATACAAGTCTTCTTCATGTTTATTGTTCCTTTCTTGGTCATGAAGGAAGCGAACAGTGCAGCTACTGAACCCAGCACGTCTGCTGCTGCTCCCTGGATGCTGGGCCACACCACTGCTGCCATCACAACAGGTCCAGCTAGAGAAATGATCCTCTGCACCACCTGCATCTCAACCTGCACAGACCTGCAGAGCTCACCCTGCACACAGCCTCTCAGCAGCGGCCCTCCCTTCCTAAGATCTCCTGACAGCCACAGTTTGACTCTAAACTACGAGGCCGAGGACGAGCATCGCATTGTCAAGGAGATTGTTGCCATGGGAAGCAGCGGCGACATCAACCACAGACCGCCGCTGACTGTTTCCTTTCTGCTGTGCGTGTGCGTTCAGTATTCGGCGGCGTGTCTCCACACCTCAGACCTCCGCAGGCTCCTGCTGCTTATTGCAAGTGGAGTGCAGAGTGCCATGTGGGTGAGTTGTGGGGAAAGAGATGTTAGGAGTTTTGTAGGAGATTGGACCTCTGGGGAATAATAAAAAGCCACTTTGTCAGGAGTCCTGACCCTCAGGGTCACCGTGTGGCAAGTTGTTTTACAGCCCAGATCCTATTGGACAGTTCTGCACCTCACAGTTTATGTCCAGGGTTCGAGGGAGGAGGGTACATGAGTGATGAGTGTTTCTAAATCTATCTGGGTCCACACTGTGGTAAATCATGATTCAGATTCAGTCCCACATTTCCACTGCAGGAACTTTTTGGAGCAAACAGGATAAACTGCAGACAGGTTCATTTTGTTTTTATTGAGCTGCCAGGTAAATCTTACAGTAGTCTAAAAATAAAGTGCAGCTTGATGAAGCATTTCTGCAGGACGGTAGGTGGGTGGACTGTGACATCAACCTGTAAAAAGAAAGTCATCATGTTGTGTTGTTGCATGAAAAAAAAAAGACTCAACGTAACCTCCTTTCATTGTAAGGACTTCTGGGGGGAAAGGGAGATGATGTTTGTTGTAACAAAGTCTTAGAAAATGGATTTTGCCTGGGAGCAGAACACAGAGGGACATGGAGCCGTCATGTTGGTACCTTTCACAGACTTTCCCAACAGTTAAAAGACCAGAATGAAGAGTTTTCTTATCTGGAAAATGACTGTAACATGACACAAAAGCATTCAATGTTTATCTTTTTATGATGTTTTCCTGCACTCACTGCAACATGTCTGATCTTCTCCTGCAGGAGCACACCAAGAGCTTAGCTGCTGTTCAGCCTGAAGTGTAAGTACACCTCACTGGTCTTACTACAGTCAGCTCCACCAGAGTTTACAGCAGATCTTTGTTTTCCTGTGTTGCAGTCTCAGCAGAGAAGGCTCAAACCCAGAAGACCTCCTGGTCAGCCTCGGCCTGCATGAGCTGATCTCAGGACTCCGCCCCCTGGTGGTTTGGATGTCCAACAGTCTGGAGCTGCTGCAGTTCATTCAGTACCAGCTGCCTCTTATTCTGGAGTGGAGGACCAAAAAGGAGCAGGGACAAGAAGAGGAGGATGAGGAAGAGAGGGAAGATGATGAGAGCAAGGAAGTGGAAGACTTGGGTGAGTCATGCAGGTGATGCAGTGATCATGTGACCATGATCCTGAGTAAGGAGGATCTATTCTGATTATTTTCTGCTTTACATTTACAGTCTCAGTCTCCTCTAGAGTAGATTTACATAGACTACAGTTAGAAAGAAGTTCACGTTTAGCTTAGAAGTTCATTTATTCAGTCTCTCATTTCATCCTCTGTCTGAAACTAACTGTAACAGATTCAGGATTTTAATCACAAGCTGGATGTAACATGTTTTCTGTGAATGTCCATATTCATCTGTGGAGCTGTGGGAAATACTGAAGGTAACACAGCAGTAAAATGTTAACCACTGTACAGTATCTCTGTGCACTGGTGGTTATTTATATGCTGCAGTACATGAAGTAAATACATGTATTAGTATTTAGAATTAGATAACGGATTCAGTTACTATGACAACACGACAAATGTTGGATTTCCTACGTCACAAATCTTCAGCACTGATTCTGAACAGAGAGTTCCCATCAGGCTGCAGACTGAGAGGTTTCCTCTCAGAGATTACTGTAACATCTCTTTACCTCAGCATCTGAGACTCTGACCATGTGTAGTATCAACACCAACACTGTAAAACTGACTGAGACTAGAAAACATGGAGAATGGGTCTTCTTTAACAGTGGTTCCCAACCACCGGGCAGCGGATCAGTACTGGTCCTGGAGGCATTTGTTACCGGGCTGCACAGAAAGAATAAATGATTTATATCATTTCCGTTATTTTGACTATTAGAGTCTAAAAGATGTTTTATTTTGAAAAATGATTCTCTGTGACTGAACTTTCGCCTGTGCCTCTGGACATGTCAGTACGCTTGTCTTGGTCACGTGATGCAACGTATCAGATTCAATACCCAAAAAATAAGCCCGCAAACTAGTGAAAATGAGTAAAAAAACAAACGTCTATGGAGAGCTTCTTTGCAAAGGGGAAAAGGCAACTTAACACTTTTACCCTGAACATTTAGCTGCTGACAGAAAGTGACATGTGTCAATCAAATCATCGTAATTCCTCGGCCATTTGCACTAGCGAGCTTCCGTACACGACCGTAATGTAGGTAATATGTACTGAATGCTGCACGTCACAGCATGACTCCATTCCCCTGCATTACTCCCGTAATGTATGTAATATATACGAAACGCTCCACTTGTCGGCTTTTAGAATCAGCTGGAATCGCTAACGCAAACGGCTGAGGAATTGCAATGAGTTGGTTTATGCTAGTCACACAGTTATTTTATATTTGTTGTATTTATCTGCCACATCTTGAAGGCCAGTCCACAAAAATAATACTTACATTACATTACATCCATGGTGCAAAAAAGGTTGGGGGCCCTGCTCTTTAAGGTTGGACTTAACAAGTTGTCACCTATCCAATCAACTTACACCATGAGCTCGATTACACAGATTTGCATTTATTCTTTATTTTACCTGGTTTTGGCTTCAGTTGCCAAAACTTTTACCACAAGAAGGAGCAGATAAAAGAATATAAAGGTTCAACACTAAACTTAGACTCGCAGTCTTTCCACAGTGGGCACTGATACACTCCCACTGTCAGATGTTTGCACCACTGAGAGTATTTCATAGCATTTGTGTCCTAGTCCACATTTTATTGTCAGATAACTTCGTCGGGATATTTCTGTGTGTTTTCAGCCCTGTTGGAGTTCCGTCTGTCCTGCGTCCGTTCAGCCAGTGAGGAGACGATGGCCGTCCTGGAGGAGGTCATCATGCTCGCCTTCCAGCAGTGTGTGTATTACATTACCAAGGTAACTGACACATGTGTGGTTGTGCTGTTTGTTGCTTAACTGGAGCCATATGTCAGTGCTGTATTACACGTATTTGATTATATTTGTTGTCCTGACCTGAACTGAAAGGGGACATTTGTCCAGCAGAGAAGAGTGTTGTGCAGCAGCTCCATCTGGTCCACGCACTGATGATTATGATGTGTAGCTTAAGGAAGGAAAATAATCAGAGACAGGGTGAGAATAAAGAGCCTAGTGAGCAACTCTGACGGTTTTTAACAGACAGAGCAGCTACACTGCCAGACCACACTGAGGGCTTTGTGACATGGGAGAGAGACAGGACACCAAGGACCTTTCTCTGTGTGTGTGTCTGTGTGTGTGTGTGTGTGGTAATGACAGCTTCTTTATGGCACCATGGCCCCCGCAGGATATGGAAATATGAAGACAGCAAGTCGATAGCGGAAGAGAGGTGCAATACTCCTGTCGGCCACTAGATACTGGCTCCAAAAAACTCCAATTGACTTAATTCAATACTAATCATTTTCAATCTTGAAATATTCATGAAATACTTTTTTTTTCCACAAGTCATTCTGATGTTATTAGTCTAAAGTTAAAACATGGCACTACCATAGACTAACACATCAACCTTTTGGTAAAGGTAAAGATGAAAGACTAATGTAATTTAAATTGATCATTATTAATTATTATTCATTGATGTTATTCCATTGCATACATATGCTAAGGGCCAAAAACATTTGTTCTTGTTTGGTAGGGGTCAATAAAAAAATGTGAGGTCTGTTGAAAAAAAAAAAAAAATCTTAATTATAGTTATTCATGCCACAAGAAAATAAGAAAAGTTTTGGTTGCTTCTGTCTTGGTGCAACAGGTTAAAGGGTTAAGTCCCATCTCCTCCACATTGGACAGTGACCTCAAGTTCAAGGGTCAGACCCGCCTCCTCACTCCTCCCATCATATCCAAATATGGTCACTTCTGGTTCCAACAACCAACATGGTGACATTCAAATACCAAACTCCTGACTTCATTGATGTCACATTAGATTGATCCATTCTATAAACAGTCTGTGGTTCTGTCCATTGTAGCTGTGCGCTATTAACTGACAGTAAATGTGTTAGTGTGATATGTTGTCTTATACGAAGTACTCTAGGATTAGTTGATAGGACATGAAAGCCTAACCATGCTAGGCCAAGTGTCTCCTCTTTCTTGCTCTGTATCCAGTGCACAGACATGAAAGTGATGCCAATCTTCTCATCCAACCCTCCACAGAAAAGCATATCAAGGCCTCCGAACACTACAGGACAGTGAGCAGGTTTACAAGCCGTATATGTTTGTGTTGTGCTGCAGTGTTTGCTCGGAAGAAAACTAAATAATATTTTATTGTAGCCTCAGTGTGTGCATTTTCACTGACACACCACACCCATGGATCTGTGCCCAGGAAACTTTCAGACAAATTTCCAGTTGAGCTGTGTGGGTGTGGGGCAAAAACACCATCCAAAAAATACTAATGAGGAGATTGGCCTATTTAAGTCCATACAATGAAGCAGACATCCACTCGGATTCTCTTCTTCCAACCACCCGGACGCTCCAAACCAGCAACATCCACTGGAGGAGGGCGGGGCCGTGTCATGTCGAGTAATGAGCCACATCAGAGCTAGCATTAGCACAGCGCTGGTCTGACACACTGTTAGCAGCTGCCAAGCCGAGGTCTCACATGTCCTGCCAGTGGGAGTTCAGATGCCCGATGGACCAGGTTTGAATGTTCTGGATCAGTTTCCCATGCAGGACGGGAGTCGTGATATAAAACTGGATCTCTGAAGAGGAAACTATAGGAATTCCTGAAGAGTTCCTCTCCTGCAAGTTTGACACAGCACATTTTTTACTCCGTGCAGGAGGATGTGGTTATCTAACTACCTTCTCTCAGATAGCTTTCATTTCTCTTAGCAAGTCTGCCTGATGAACCAAATGACTTCCAGATGTGGTTTGTCAGTAAATCCATAAAAAATAAAATCCAGGAACATGATTGTAGTTTTCTAAACAACACAGACATGACTGTGGAGTGTTGTTAGGTAATGTTTCATTGCCCAACACTGGCTGTGATGTACAGCTTTGGAGGAGGAGGAGGGAACAGAGGAGGTTTCTGTCTTCTGTTTTCTTCTGACATGGTCTCAGGGTTTCTCAGTTTTCCCAGTTAATCCAGGGATGTATCGTTATATCGTGTCATCCATCATGGCTGTCACTTCCTAGAAAGCTCCGATCCTGAAGGACTAGGGCTGTCACTTAGTCAGAAGGTTTAGTTCAAATAAATTTCAATAATTCCTTCAGATAAATTCAAACCCCACCCACTCCTGCATCCATGGTGTAGAACCATGGACTGTTCATAGAAATGGACGAAGCAACTGGGTGTCAAAAATGACGTCAATGTGGAAGTGAAAAAAGTGCAATACTCCCGATGACCACTGGAGGCTGGCTTCAAAAAACTCTGGCTGCATTCATTCATTCATTCATTCATTCATTCATCTATACCCCCTTATCCAATGGGGTCATTGGGGTCTGGAGCCTATCACAGGGCCAACAGACAAAGACAGACAACCATCCACACTCACACATATGGTGAATTTTAGAAAAATCAATTCACTCTGGCTTTAGTGTGAACCACCTTAAAATGAGGCCAATGCAAAAGTACAAAAAAGTGCAATACACCTGACGGCCACTAGATGCTTGCTCCAAAACACTTTATGTCCAACTGACTTCAATTCAATAATGGTCATTTTCAATCCTGAAATATTCAGTCAATACATTTTTTCCACAAGTCCTTCTGATGTCATTAGATAAAATCATCTCTTCTTCACAGAGATCTGGTTCATCTGAAAATTATGTAACCATTAAGGAGATATTAGACTGAGAGAAGGGGAGGAGTTAGGGGCGGGGTTAGTTTGATTGACACTTCTGGTCCCGCATGAGACCGGCGCTGAACTCATACAGATTCAAGTGTCAGACCCGCCTCCTCACTCCTCCCTTCATATCCAAACATGGTCACTTCTGGCTCCAAACAACCAACATGGTGACGTTCAAATACCAAACTCCTGGCTCCTGGCTCCACAAACAGCTGATGTCACGCTTGCTACATGTATATATCTACAGTCTATGTGTACAACAGAAACATGCCTCTCAGTTTTGGTGTCACACAGTTAGCTCTGCTCACTGTTATCCTCCATTTTTGAAGATTCACATTAATGGACAGGTCAACAGGGTGTGCAATAGGTCAAACTGGTTTAGGTTTTAGAGCGCCCTCTGCTGGATCAGAAGAGAAACTACTACAAATCATCTGTTTACAGAGAGACTGCAGCAGCTTGACTCTGAACTTTTCACCCCACGTTTGAACGAATAATAGACTTTGGACTAAAAAGTGACAGCAGCCCTCTTAAGTAATGTAGGGAGGTCACTGCTGTAAATCTACAGGCCTGAGTCACCTTAACTCCGGCCTAATAAGTTATCAGGTTTCTGGTCGGTTCACAGTTGACATTTAAAGTCTGAGTGAGAGTTTAGTGTTGCAACTTCCATTTAAATAACTGAGTGACACTGTAAATCTTAATCTTAATTACAACTCTGTTTATTTTGGGAGATTTCACACTCATCCACCCGGCGCGAGGTTTATTTGCTGCGGGGTGGAAAACAAAAGGCGCCACTGGTGAGCAGCCATTCCAGCTGAAGACATGTTGTGATGAGTAAAAGGCGCACTTTAACGGGCCTGTGGGCAGACTGCGTGTTTACTCGCCCGTCACAATGAACGCACAAATAAGCAGACAATGCATTTTATTTTTTGACTCCGGGCCGGTACGTGCCATGGATGCATGTGGTAATCCCAGAATCCAGAGCTGCTGAGTGATTGAATCCTCTCTGGCTTGGCACTGCTCGACAACATTTTCCAACAACACTTGTCAGATGCTTCGGTTTCATGTTTTGCCATTTCCATTGTCTCATGCGTGATGGCTGTTACGTCGGTGCTCAGCCCTCCCTGGCTGCGGGAGCCGTACAGTAACTGTAAACCGATCTGCTCAGGGTGGATTCCTTCAGAAGTCTTCACTCAGCAGTCCTCGCTGCAGCGCCATGCCAAGCCCACATAAGCCATATTCAGCTTTTTAGGAATGTGGATCTACGGCTGGCCTCGGATGCTTGGTGGGTGTAAGAGTGAGATTGGAGGGGAAGGGGAATGTCTGTGTACAATTAGCCCGAACAAAGCTGTCGTTGTCCGGGGCCTCGCTCTGAAGAACAGCGAGGACCCCTGGCTGAAACGGAGGAAATGTTAGAAACTCTGCCTGGTTGTGTCAAAGTGATCTCCTATCAGCTGTGTTGTAGTGTGAGAGACAGACGAGCAGGGGCAGCACGGGTGGTCTGAAATCTACATTACAGGCTTACATGGTTTAGTTTATCCCAGTGATCAGAGCAGCCACCGCACAACGTTAACTTTTCCAACCTCAAACTGACCCACAGGAATTGTCAACAATCTCCAGCTGGATGAGTGACTCACTCCGCTTGTTCTGTCCTACTAGGTCCTCTACCCGATCCTGCCGGGACTCCTGGACTGCAACCCGTTCAGGGAGAGTCCCGACCCCCGGGGGCGGGGGACTGGCGAGAGGGCAGAGGTGCCAGGTGGCGGTGGACTGCGGATCCCCGGGGAGATCCAGCAGGTGTTGGAGGTTCTGATCGAAAGCTGGACGCTGCTCTCAGACTTCCAGGTCCACCCGGAGATTTCCTCTCAGCTCATTGGCTACCTTTTCTACTTCATCAACGCGTCGGTCTTCAACTCACTCATGGAGAGAGGTACCACCATCTGTCACCATGGGAACAGGATGTTTGGTGCATGTCATGTGATCAGTTCTTATGACCTCCATTAAGGAGGTTGTGTTTCACCTTGTGTTTCTGTCCAGAACAACAGACCTGGATCATTTGTTCTACAGAGAAAGTTTCTTACCCAGGGAACACATGATCACATTTAGGCCAATGTCAGGGGATATGATGCTGTCTGAAAAAAACAAAAACAAATCAGTATCTCTTACAACTTGTGAATGTTTAAACGTTAAATGTTTAAAGATAGTGTTGCTTGTTCACCATAAGAGGGCAGCAGTGTTCAGTCTGTAAGTATCAGTACAGCTGGGTTGGTGAAGGGTTAGTACTGTTCACCAGATTTTGGGTGACCCCCACCGCAACTCGATCGACTCAGAACCTGTGAACCTATAAGAGCAGCTGGTTGGTGTAACGGGAGTATAATGATGCAGGAGTTCTGCTTGATCAGGCTGCACCAAACTATTATTTAAAACTTTAAAAACAAGAAATAAAATCTTGAAATCAATCCTAGAATTGACAGGAAGTCATGGGAGGAATGCCAGTACTCAAGTCGTGTAATCCTTACATTTCACGCCACAATTTCACCTCATGTGTACTCCATGATGAATCACAAATATTACTCCTTTTACCTGTTATCCCAGAAACAGTGAACAGTCCTCTGCTTCTTGGTTTTATCCAAATACAGAGTCAAAGTGGTATCATAAAGCTGATAGCAACTAAAGGCTCGTCCTCCTCAGTGACGGTGGGGAATCCCAGCACTGATTGGTTTTCACGATACCAGGTGACGCAAGTGAAAACTTTTTCAACGCAATGCAAATTTGCATCAATTCGCATCTCCTGTGATGTGTCTCCTCGCATATTTGCATCCGCTTATTATGTAATTGCATCATGTGAGAAATTTGCTTCTCGTTTGGCGTGAACACAGTGTTAGTACACAAGCAGCTGCACTCTGTACATGAGGCAGGAGATAAAAGGTCCACTGCTCTATGCACACATACAGTAGTGACTTGTCACAATAGCCTAAAAACATTTTTCAAAGTTTTTGAGAAAGTGGTTGGACTTCATGATCGGTGTTTAACTTGACAGTACTGTACAGTAATCGTCATCTCTCTGACTGATAAACTACATGAGCTAACCTGTGCAGATGTGTACAATATTTAAACCTACATGTACTTTTTACCTCAGGCGGTGTGCCATATTCACAGTAACCTGCTGTGGAGGTTCCCTTCAGAGAATCAGATAAAAGACTTGTCAGTGTCCCCGACCACTGACCCATCAGATCACTGCAACAACAGCATCCTTTCTGCAAGTGTTGACGTGATATTTGAATGGGTATTAACAAACTGTTGAATTCATAATGAATGATGATTGGAGCTGCATTTTAGCTGCACTTTCATTTGCATTTCAGCTTTTGCTCTTCATCACTGCAGCTCTGAGTAACCTTGTGGTGAAGACGCTGTCGTTTATTAGAAAAAGTATCTACTGTTAATCAGCTCCTTTCATTATAAATGTCACATTTCATCGAGGTAATCTACATCGTTTCATCTCATCTCATGTCTCTTCTCTTGCATTACTTTTACCTTCACTGTGTGCATAACGTGAACTTGAGATTTTTGAGTGTGCTTCTGCACGGCCTCAGTAGACTGTTCAGCACACACTGTGTCTTTGGCCTTTTTCCGACATGGGACACACTGGTCTTCCACCTGTAGGGTCATAAACGGGCGTTTAAGTGCCTCAAGTGTGAGTATTGGCTCAAACCCCGTAGTCATTTTTAGCAGTGACTGCCCTGCTCCCTAGTGGCCACAAACACAAATGCTTCTACAGTACAAGCTACAAAAAACAGTATGTGAGTAACAATAAGTTAAAAAGGACTGATTCTGGTTCTCCATGTGTTCTGGTCTAAGTACAGTCCTCCAGTGTTGGGTGTTCATACTACACATGGTCAGAGATGTTCCAGTCGGACAGGGGTGTCCAATCCTGGTCCTCGAGAGCTGCTATCCTGCATGTTTTAGATGTGTCCCTCTTCCAACACACCTGATTCAAATGACCAGGATCATTATCAGGCTTCTGCAGAGCTTGATGATGAGCTGGTTCTGGTAGAATCACTGTGACAAAATGTAGTGACTGCTGGTAATAACTAGTGGTGCAACGATTAGTCACCATGGTTGACAAAAATCTATAATAAAAATTGTTTGCAACAAATGTAATTGTAGACGATTGTTGCCAGACGTGTTTTCAACAGAGTGAGGCATCACCCTTCCTTCCTATCTCTGCAGAGAGCTGCACATGCACAATGGTGTTCAGCAGTAAGTAAACAATATGGTGGCGGCTGATGAGGATTTACTTTTTGTATCAGTAGCAGCTCATATCGGCAGTAAAGAAGATTCAAATGTATTTCTTTCTTGTCTTTATTATTAATTATCATATCATATCTAAACAACCTCTTGCTAAATTTAAAAGCTGATAGTTTAAAATCAGAAAGCCATTTAATAATTACATGATTCATTATCCAATTAGTCGAGTAATTGTTTTAATAGTTGATCAATTATTAAAATAGCTGTTAGTTGCAGCCTTAGGCCCCGTCCACACGGAGAAAGGTTTCAGTGTAAACGGCAAAGTTTTTTAGCGTTTATGCCTTGTGTCCACATGGAGACGGAGATTTGGCATCCGAAACCGATACTTTTTGAAACCGGGTCCCGCTACATCTCCGTGTGGACAGCGAATACGCATTCTCCTGAAACGTTGCCGCTGTAGCCCCGCCTCTGACCCTTAACTCGCCTGCGCAACCCTGACAACAACAGTAAAAATGGCGGAACACAGCGTCACGTTAGTGCCGCAGCAGCTACTGGGCTTGTTTTGACTTTTACAGCAAAAGGGG
>OOFC01042405.1:0-13802 GCA_900323345.1 Pseudochromis fuscus
GTAAAGTTGGTAGTTTAATGCCAATTACATCGTCTTTTTAGACAGATAAGCTGGAAAACTGTAAAGGACTCAGAGCACAAACCTCCACTAGGGTATGAGCCAGGTGGACTGATAGACTGAACACTGCTGCCCTCTTGTGGTGAAATAGCAACATTATCTGGTTAAAACTCTCACCCATCTGGCTTTTTTTTGCTCAGGATCCAATCCTCTGATCTGGTCTAAATTCAAAGAAATGAACGCAGACGAAAACCTCCTTGGTAGAGGTAACAAATAAGTTGCTTTGGAAGTTATGATGACGAATATAACTTAAGAACGCTTACATAACCCCTACCCTACATCCTGAAGAAACTGCAGTGTGATTACTGAATGCAGCTGATGCATCCTCTCAGGTTTTGAACTGGAAACACTCATTAGGACTCACATGGCACTAACCACTCAGCTGTCAGTACACACCACAAAACTTAGCCCTCTGAATGAATTTGATTACACTAGGTAAACATCTTAGACCTCCATTTAAAAATGAAAAAAATAAACAAAGCATAAAATCAACGGTTATAGAAATCAGCAGTGAAAGCAACACCACTCTTGTCCTAAAGATGGAAGTCATTTTCACCAGTGAAGAGCAGGCACTCCCAGAAGTCAGTCAGTCATCTTCTATACCAGCTTCTCCACACTTGGGTTGCAGGGGTCTGCTGGAGCCTATCCCAGCTGTCATCGGGCAAGAGGCAGGGTACACCCCAGACAGGTTGCCAGCCTATAGCAGGGCTAAGCTCCCAGAAGTGTATGCAGAAAAACATTTGATGCTGATTTAACTTCAGAACTAGATGAGCTTAACCGTTTAATGTCAAATGTATCATCGTTGATAAATGAGTTTTTGAGAGCTCTATATCATCATTGTGATATTTTTGAGAATTTATCAAAAAAAATATCTATATAACTATTTGTATATTGTCAGAATTATATACATATTTAAATTTAATTTTCTGGCAATTATCTGATGGTTCAGGCTCCACAGGGTTAAATCATACACTGTATGTAGAACGGATGAAGCTAATGTAATGTCACCTGTTGGAGGCCAGGGGTTTGGCATTTGAATGTCGCTATGGTATTTTTGTTGGAGCCAGAACTGACCCCATTTAGATATGAAGGGAGGAGTGAAGAGGCAGGTCTGACCCTTGAACCCGAGGACTCTGACCAACTTGCATGAGACTCAAGTTCAGGTTGAACAGACCTGTCAATCCAGCTAACCATGGCCCTAAATCTTCCTCTTTTTGAAGCCTAATATCTACTGACTGATGAACTGGTTTTTAGATGGACCAACAGATCTCTGAGAAGAAAAATTAACTTTAACTAATGACATCAGAATAACCTGTGGGAAAAATGCATTGACTATTTCATGAATGAAAATCACCATTTTTGAATTGAAGTCAATTGGAGCCAGAGTTTTTTGGATCAAGCCTTTAGTGACTGGTCTAGCTGTTTAACCCTCCTGTTAGTCTCACATTTACTAACATGTTTTGGGGTCCATTTGCCCAGAGCAACTTTGACCTCCAGAAAAACATTCAAAATTGCTGTTGGAGTTCAGGTTTCAAGGACTTTATGCTGCTACCTAAATATCCCTTTAAACAAAACACAAGTCCCACCCACCTCCTTATACATCTAGAATATCTATTATTACCTGTTAAGTAACTATAGGAAAATAATTCAAATCACCATAAAAACTCATTGATGGGCTTAACATGTTAAAGAAAGATTTTTGAGGTGTTTATAAAAGATCCAAATTATTTCCACCTACAATTTTGTATTATTTGTCTTATAGGTGCTACAGTGTGTACATGATATTGAAAACATATTTTCATGTTAACTTTATCTTTACCTAGATGTCTGCTTTAATTTGGAAAAAAAAATTAATGTTGACTATTTAGTTTGAAATATTGAAGAATGAATGGGGTGAAATTGATCCCATTGTTAACAGGAGGATTAAATGCTGTGTAATAATTAACAACATCTATCTCTCATATCTGTATCTTCTATGATAAAACATTTCCGCACAACCTTCACGTCAATAGTTCACTGCTCTGTGGCCAAAACACACATTAAAATCAGATTATGAAGATTAATCTACAGTGTAGCTTCCAACTCAAACATTGATACAAACATAACTGTTTCCAAAGGACCTCGCAACCTTCATCTCAAGTGTTGGACACATTGAATAATTTGTGCTGTCACTCACTTATAACACATTGAATCTTTATTTTTTTTTCACCATTATAACACTCCATTGGAGGCTGTTTGACAAACACAAACAAAATACCGTAAACACAAAATGCAAACCTTTAACAGTTTCCTCTGAGGTACTTCGCCGTCGCACCTTAACACGTTTTCATATTGTCTTTTTGTTTTTTTTGAGTTGTTAACGCCGCAATGTAGTCACAGCAACCTTGCTGCCGGCTGTAAGAGACCAGAATATGATGGTGGGCTGATTTCACCAGAGACCCGGAGGCATGAATGTATCACTCTCGTGCTGGTTTATCCAGATCTGCACAGTTGCCATGGCGACATTCATAACGTTACATTTACAGGATGCATTCATATTAAAAATGCACATCATACAGTTTCTCTGTTGCACTGAGAAAAGGGTTTTTTTTTTAGAGAACTGCCCAAAATGTTGTTGAAGAACAAGCTTCAGTACTTTCAGCAATTGGACGTTTCTGTTTAATAAATAAGTTGGATAAAGCAGGCGAGCATGTAACTGAACGTCTCTCAGAAACATTCATGGTTATAAATGAAACATCTTCAGTCACACATACAGAAATGTTTGTACCAGCAGGTGTGAAAGTGCGATGCCAGTGTCATACTGTCGTGCGTCAGCGTGACGGCTCCAGTGCTGCAGACTAAATCATTAAATTATTAAAACACAAAAAAGAGGAACACAACAACAAAACAAACAAGAGGAGCAAACATAAAACAGATGGAGGGGAGCTGGAGCAGGGATTTAAAAAAACAGATGATGGGAGAGAGTTCTGTAACATTTTTAGTTTAAAAGAGTTTTAATTTGGTATCCTTTTAATTTAGTGTGTCAGTGCTTTTTGCAGGTGTACTCTGACAAGATCAAATCTTTCTGAATTTCTGTCATGCTAAACAGCTCATTCTATGACAGGTTATCACTGGGGAAGCTCTGTTATAGAGTACAATCTCTCATCTGCACACATCCATCCAGATAAACATGTCATAGTCAGTGGAAGGTGGACGACAGAGTTTTGTTTGAATGAATATAAACTGACACAAAGATCTCATGTGACAGTTCAATGACAGTGAAAATCCTGCTAACAGAGTAGATGAGGAGAAATATGATGGGCTTTTCCTGGGTTCAGCTCAGAGATGAGAATGATTCAGGACACTAAGCTCAAAGTGTCCTGACCACTTCATACAGCAGAGGTTTTGTTTCTATGTGCAATGGTTCACTCTTCACTTGCTACAAGGAGCCTCCAAATTTGTGTCGGTAAACCTTCATAGGTAAATGCATATACACAGGGAATGTACCAACTCCCCTCCTCCCCCCCAATCACGTCCACCCCCTCAGTCTCATGGTGGTTTGGTCCGGTGGTCAGGGAGCAGCAGTCTTTATGTCCGGACCTGGAACTTGCCCGCCTTGGTCATGTACTTGATGCCTTTGAATGGTTTGTACTTCTCGCCGTACATGTCGAGCCGGTTCACCTTCAGCCCTGTTGGACACAAACACATCGTCAGTCTGTGGCTGGACGCTCTGAGGATGGTGGGTGGTCAGACTGAGGATGCTGACTAATTTATAGGCCTTGCAGAAAGATTTTTTTTTTTCCAACTAAAACTATTATTACACTGGCTTGATATTCACTGTGAACTTAATATTACCTTACACTGTGTCTGCACCATGATATAAGATATAAGTAGCATCCTTTCTCCAATTCAACCTCGTAATGAAAAGATAGAAAATACTTTCAGGACAGCCACAAGTGTTATAAAACTTACCTTTTGTGTTTTTTCCACATATATCCAGGATCATTGCAGCAAATCATAGAATCATTTATCTAAATACATTTGGTTCACTATTTAAAAGTAGTGACTGTGAGTATTAAAAGTCAACACTGCTTTCTACAGTATGTACACTGTCCTAAAATCCTGATGCCACCTGAAGAGGCAGATTTATTGCATTTGGCACCATCTAGTGGTCGATGTGTCCCACACACTGGGACAGTCAGGTGGTTGTCAGCTGAGCGGACTGTGTGGTGAAAGTGTGTGGGGGTGGAAGTTTTTTTTTTTTTTAATAGTTTAAAATAGAAGGTGGACATGATTGATGATTAATCAGAAGGTAAACTGTGAATCTCACCAACTTGTTCCTACAAGAAATTAAGGATTCGTTGAAAGGACAGTTCTGTGTGTGTGTGTGTGTGTGTGTGCGTACGTGTGTGTGTGTACCTGAAATGGCCATCTGTTGGATCTTGAACTGGATGTTGATGGTGGGGTTCTCGTCTGGTTTGGAGGCTCCGGCCTGCAGACTCATGGTGCCTTTCAGACTGGGAAGCTTCTGTGGGTTGATCTTTCCAACGTCCCATGACAACAACTGACAAAAAACACAAAACATAAAAAACACAAAATATCAAAATGACGTGAAGGATCTACCATGAGGGAAAAAAAACCCCTCAAAAACAAATAGGTCTTTTTTTTTTCTAGAGAAGTATGTGGTTATATTTTTATCAATGTTCAATCACAAGTGTGTGTGTGTGTGTGTGTGTGTGTGTGTGTGTGTGTGTGTGTGTGACATGACTTTGGTCATTGTGTCCAGAACAGTTTCAACCAATAGTATCCTTCCATCCACCATCAGATTCCCACCAAAAACTTTGACAGAGAGCAGTAGCAGCTGTAGTAATAACACGTAGTTTGTGGGAACAGTATCGTTAGCTGGTACGTAGCACTAAGGTTATCTTGTAATGTTAACTCATTAGCTATGATGTTTTGTTGTGTTTCAATTTTGCAAGAAATATGTCACAATACAGAAGTTAAATTCTCTCCAAATGCTGTTTGAGGTTGATTTTAGTGCTGAAATAAAACTGATGTGTAGCTATTATTTGTTATTTCTATGCTCGGGTACATAACCACACTCATACATGGTTTCTACAAACCTTTGTGACCGGGTCAAACGTGTATGTTCCCTGGGAGGGGTTGAGGTTTGCATTGAGGACGCCACGGGGCAGCTGGCTGCTGACGAGGACCGACTCCACAGCCTTACCCATGGTCTGTTTGGGGCCCAGTGTCAAGTCAAAACGTCCCTGAGAGCTTCCCTCTCGAAAGGTGATGTTGTGCTTGACGTACACAGGGATAGCTACCAAGCTGAAGCAGGAGCAGATCAACACAGCAGGAGTCAGAGTCATACTCACCAATGGAATCAACCCTTTAGCTATAATTTCATGATTCAGAGCTGGACAATACTGCATGAGAAACACCTGGATGATAACACACTGTAGGGTGCGTCTGTGAGATAATACCACAAACACTCACTTCTGGGAGCTGACGTGGTAGGAGAGCAGCCGGAAGTTTCCATCAGGCGGGATGAAGGAGAGGATCCGCTCAGCCTCCCAGCGCTTGAACCGAACACACGGGTGGAAACTGACATCATCCAGCAGCCGAGGATTCTGGGAGAGAGAGGCAGAGGAACAGCATGGATCGGTGACAGGTAAAATAAAATGTGCACAAAAATCCTCCACATTAAGTTCAACCCTTTCCCACATGAGAAAACTCACCATGAATGAGAGGGTGAGGTCGGGCATCCCTGTCAGTTTGACACAGGCATCAATAACTCCCTGAATTTCTGCTGTAATGGTGGAGCCTGAGGGAAAAAACACACATTTTTAAAAAGATTTTATATTGTTTGTTTTTTGGTTTTTTTTACTATTTTCTTGACAAACATGATGACATTTATCAAAATGTCTTCCAAACAAAAACTACTTTAAATTCTCTTTTCAGAGAGTTACCTGATTTATCAATGATGGCATCGATCTCCTCCACCACATCAAAATAAGCTTCGTTGTTGGTGTATTTGACCCCAGTGCGTCGCCATGGTACCACTGACAGCTGGCCGGTAGGGAGCTGCTCACCCACGTTGGTGCTGCCTGGCACACAGACATTAACCAAATGTAACTCACTGAGCACCTCTCCACAGATATAATATTTTAAGCCATACCATATTTGGCATGCTAGGAGTTGATTTAAGTATTAACCTTTATTTAACAAGGATTTATTTCCCACTGAGATACAAAATCTCTTTTGCAAGGGAGTCCTTGTCGAGACAGCAGTTTGTAATGCACAATAAATTTGACACAAGAATTTTCTTCGGGATTAATCTCATCTTATCTTGACTGTCTTATCTTAGTGAATTTGTGACATTATCTTATCTGAAAGGGATCTCAGCTTTCTGCCTATCACTAAAACAATAACTTGTTTGTTATCATTGCATAATATTGTTTCACACAGTAAAAGTTGCAGTGTCTCCCGTGGTTAAAATGATAATGTATGACCTGTGATGGTGTTGACCATTGTCCGGAGGATGGTGGGAGGCTTAATGAGCTCTTTGAGGATGTTGGACTCTGTTGCCAGTGGGAACCCGTTGTCCAGCATTTCCTCCAGCAGTTCATAGACCACGACCACATTGTCCTTGATGGCTGCCTCTGTACACACTCCAAAATAATCCTAGGAACAAAAAAACAAAACACTGGAAGTGAATACTTAAAGCCAGGTGTAAGTAATATGAAGCAAACAAAAAATCGGCCACTACCTGGAACGTGTCTACGACTCTGTGCAGGAACTCGATGACGAATAGCGGTGGCACCTCGCTCTGGATGACGGCCACAAAGTAGATGCGATGTCTGAGCACGCTGATAAGGTAGTGGTGCGGTGTGGGGATCACCGGCGGGACGTTCTCCGGCTCAGTGGCGCGCTCCTGTGCCTCAAAGAAGTAGTCGCAGACGGATCGGCTCACGACGCTCTTCCAGTGCTTCTCCAGGAAAATATCCCCTGAGGCGTTAACCAGGAACAAGCTGTGGATCATTTTGGCTGAGAGGCTAATGATAAAAAAGAGAGAGAGACATCAAAGCATTTCAAATGGGAGACGTCTGAGGAGAACGTAACAAAGGGATGGACTGAAAAATTGAATGGAAACATGTTGGTTGATTACTATTGAAAGTTTATTAGAGTAATTTCAGGCACGCTAGATCATTTATAACAAAGTTGTGAGCGTTTTTGTACAGCAGTCCAAATGCCACAACCGGGCTGCCATGAAGACAACATCACATTGGGCTCATGGTCGAATCTCCACTGGTGTTTCTCTTCACTACAGAAGGAGTAAAGCAGTAAGAAGCAGAAAGTGACTCTGAAGACAGTGAACAGAGATTTGTTGAAGAATCTGCTGTGGTAAAAACAACCCCAATGCTTCTGCAGTCTAAAGCTGTGTTCACTCCACACACAACTTGTGTGAAAAATTTCCGTCACATGAAAAATAGGTATACTCCTATTGATCTGTTGAGGGTGAATATTTACATGTGGATGCATTTGCTGTAAACACAGCAGCTGTATTCACTTAAATAAATGTGAGGTGAAAATTTGCCCATTTTTTCTGATTGGTTGAAATATTAAAAATGGGGGCCTTCATGAAAATGTCCATGATTGAGGAGTTCGCTGCTTTCAGATCAATTTTCAGAGATGGATATCTTAGCTGTATGAAGTCTTTATTTTCCAACACTCCCATGAATTGTTGGTTTATGCCATAATCTATCTTCCAATCTATATTTTGACCATTGGGTTTTCTATTCCTTTAAGTGCCATGTAAACCAATATCCGCAATGCTCTAAAACTGGAGCAGCTAAATGGAATTCAGCCACACTAAATTTTCCCAACAACACTGGAGGTTTTTCTGGGACATCTCTAAATGCTTACTGCTTATAGATGTGTATGATTTTATCATTTCAGAGAGACAAGCTAAGCTCAGTGTGTCTTCTATAAAGTGTAAAACAGGAGTTCTGAAAACACAGCCCTCCCTGTGGTCACATGACACACTCCGTGGATTACAGTAGTACACAATGGGTCCGTGTGTTCAGTATGTGTCTAATCTAACTACTCGCTTTGCTTGTGCTATGTTGAACGGCTTTTTATTCATCAACCTGACGAGGAAGGTCACTTAAAGACTTTTGAACTCATTAAGATAAACTGTAACTGGCCGATTTAAGCAAATAACATGAACTAAACCGAGTTTGTACGTCTCATGATTTCAGGTAAGTTAATGCATTGAGTCACTATTAAGTCTTCCTTACTTAACTCGTGCTGTCCGGGACATATGACACCGGAGTATTCATTAAACATGTGGGGAAGCTATCGAGTTCGTACCGGAAATAAGTCGAAGTTACAAGAAGACAAACGAATTACAGGAATCACTACCAGGATTTTACAAAAGAAGTTGGTAGCTGTATGCATTACAGATCAGCTGAAGGCCTCCATCTCTGTACAACGGGATGCTCCATCAGTCCCTCCTCCTGCCTCAGTCTCATGACAGAGGATCAACCCGGTACACAGAATGCAAATACGTCTAAATAACGATGCTGCCCCCACTGAAAAATAACCCTTTACCACTCGAGACGTTTACTTACTTCCACGGACTTACCGAGGACAAATTGTTAAACGTTTTCCTCTCGCCGTTCCTCTTTTCTCCCAATGAAAGATTAAGCTGCCGTTGTTGCTTCCCGTTAGGCGGAGCAGCGGATCCGGACGAGAGGAAGGATTACGGAGCACAGCGAACCAATCAGAGGCAGAGAAAAACGTTAGATCCCGCCTACTTTAGAAAGTCATAGGTCAATAATACGGAAGCTGGAGGCTCGTGACACGGCTGTGATTGGTCTACAGTGGGAGCTCTACAGTAAACACCAGTGACGCTGCCTGCTGATTGGCTGTGAGATGTACCTGGTCTGACATTTTGTTTCCAGTATCAGATTTCATCTTGTGGAGTTTCTCACCATTCAAAGAGACAGACAGAGGAGCAGACTCATTAATGAGGGACTACAGCAGAGTTTAAACACTTTGCAAGTCCGTCTGTGGCAGATAATTCACCCACTTTTTATTTTTGGAATACAAACAGAACAATATCTGTGTATTTTACTATAAAACAAGGTCAAATGTAAAGGTAAAGATGCAAAATATTCACAATGAAATAGAATTAAAAAACAATATGCTCACTTCACTACAACCTGCATATACTTTACATTTCATTGCACACTAAAAATGTTGGATTGTTTTTACCCAGATTCTGTTAACACTGGACTAACTATATGCTGGGTTAAGTTAACCCAGATAGATTAGCTGTTTTTACCCATTTTTGAGTTTTTTCCACAGTATTTTATGGTTTGTATCAATCATTTTATTGTTTATGCCCAACATGTTGTGGTTTCCATGCAACATTTCCTGGTTTTTACCCAACCATTTGTCATTTTTACCCAGTATTTTATTACTTCTATCATTTTGCAGTTTTTACCCAGCATTTTATGATTTTTACCCAACATTTTATTGTTGATGCCCAACGTGTTGGTTTTTTTTTTAGTTTTTACCGAACTTTATGCAGTTTTTACCCAGTATTTTATTACTTTTATTCAACATTTTGTAGATTTTACCTGACCTTTTCCAATATATTATTGTTTTTACAGAAATTTTGTATTTATTTTTATTTTACCCAGTATTTTCTGACTTGTACCCCAAACAGCCCATCTTATTGGGTTCAATTAACATGTGGTTAGTCCCACATTGACCCAGTTTTATCTTAAAACAACTAAACATTTTTAGGGTGTGTCGTTGTAATCTTCAGCCATGTCTCAGCTGATTGGAAAAGTCTTACAGTTCACGGTCTGCTTCATATTCGGCTCTACAATCTTTCCAAGTGCAGTCCACACCTTTAAAACAAACCTGCAACACAAACAGTAAATACAGGGGAAGTCTTACCACACACATTCAGCTGACTTCAGTTAGTTGAGAGAGCAGAAAAAGGATCCTCAAAGGATCTCCAATGGTTTTTGGGACTTGTAGTTTACTACAGGAGTTTTTGTAAGAACCTCTTCACTGCAGTGTTTCCCTCCACAGAACTGTTGAAGGCTGGGGCTGAATTAGTTTGGTCCTCTGATTGTCAGCAGGCCTTTGATAATGTGAAGTCTTTGCTCTGCTCCTGTCCAGTGTTGGCAGCTCCTCAGTTTAACAGACCGTCTGTGCTTCAGGTGGATGCCAGCCAGGTCGGGGCATGTGCTGTCCTTGTCCAGGGAGTTGAGGAGGGGGTGTGGAGGCCTGTTTGCTTCTTTTCCAGAAAATTTAATCATCATCAAGGAAATTAATCAGTTATTGAAAAGGAGGTTTTAGCACTAGTGTGGGCTTTGCAGCACTTTGAGGTTTATGTTGGTGAAACAGCACCTCTAGTGGTGTACACAGACCACAACACTCTGACCTTCCTGAGCTCACTCAGATCTCCAAACCAGAGGCTGGTTAGGTGGTCTTTGTTTTTGCAGGACTATGACTTAGACATTCATCACATTAAAGGACAGGATAACATCATGGCGGATGCTCTGTCTTGGGCTCCGTTGTGTGTAGCTCTGTTTCTTCTTCACTGCAGCAGTCAGGTACCAGGCTACAGAGGAGTGAGTGTGATGTAGCTGTCCTGACATTTGTATGTTATTCCAGTAACAAACTGTTAACCTGTAAACCTTTAAAGATCTGAGGTATTACTCATCAGCGCATATTATTATTATCTGTAGTGAGTTGTTACTGCTACCCTTTGGGTTTCTGTCTGAAGGGGGAGGGTGTGATAACTGCAGAGGGAGTGTTTGTCTCCTCCTCTTTTCTCCAGGTAGCCAGTCCTGTACTGCAGGTGTTAATCAGGAGGGCGGAGCTACTGGTTTAAATTGGTGGCACCTGATGGCGTTGCTCTCTCTCTCTCTGGTACCAGCTCCTGCCTGCTGTGCTGCTGCACACTTCCTTTGTTGTGCAGTTAGATCACAAACATCACTTTCACAACTCACTCACATGATTGATCTTCCTGATACAGATATAAGCTGCACATCTTTGCACATTCAAGTTATTTTGTGTTATTTCTCTTGTTAAATAAATCTATTGTTTGCTGGCATCACTCCTGCTTTGTTTGGTTTTGTTGAGGCCATTGAATCAGTCTTCATTGAAGCAGCATTTTTCAAAGACGGAGTCAAGTTTGAACAGTGTAAAAAACATGTGTAAAAGTGTATAACATATAACAATAAAAAGTACAAATGTAAAAAAGTAATGTTTTTATTTAAAACATAAAAGGAAAGCAAAATTGAAACTAAAAGAAGTAACAAAGAAATAAAGTAGTTTTAAAGTAAAGCACAATTACATGCTCCTATATTAAGAGATGTTCCCACACTGTCCTGGTGTGGGGGACTCCATGAGACTTGGAGCTTTCACACTGACCGTGAAGTCACGTATGTTTGGATTGAGGTGAAGATGGAGGTAACGCTGGTTCTATGAGGACATCTAGTGGCCACACGTGGTCAGAGCAGCTCCATAAGTGACTGATGGTCGATGCATTACTGCAGTCAGAGTTCAGCAGCATTTTAATCAGTCTGATAAAAACTGTGGGGTCATCAGCTCAGTTCTGTTGAAAAACACAAGACAAGTTTTCAGTTTTCAACCCTGAATAAATAACACCTCCAGTTACAATTGATTTAAACAGAACTATTAATGTTAGAGCAGAGACCCCTGACTCCCACATGGGAGTTTTATTATGTCCCACACACTCTGAAACTGTTTATTATTTATACCAGGGATTTTTTTAATTATTTTTTTTGTTAAGTAAAACACTATAAACTCACAGGTAGCAGCTTCTCAACTCTCAATATTTTGCACTTTTCCCTCCTGTGATAGTAAAACCAACACTTGTGGTTATTGACTTACAGACAACAACATGCTTCAGGGAATAAGAGCTTCCCCCTTTTAACTGACTGTACTGATCAGACAATGCTGGAAATAACTGCACTTCTGTCACGAGATAGGACCTTACCAAAGCTGTGTTTAGTGTGTTTGTAGGTGCGTATAAAAGAAAACATTTTACAACAACTAAACTAATCCACTAAAACACTTCAGAGTTGCTTTTATGAAACCTCTGTGGTGCTAATTTGTTAGAAATTCTGCAATAAACACGATTATGTAGATACTGGTTGGTAGTTCAGTTATGGTTATAAATAATATGTGTGCTTTACTTTACTTTCTGTAACAGATAATATTGAATGTTCTTTTATAAACAGAGCAAGTTTCAAATAGTACAAGTAAGGCGTGTACAGGCTGCTCTGCGCGTTCTGTTTACAGACATTTTTCTACCTCGTTTTCCACCTGAGTCACCAAGTGAACACCTGGGAATGTACAACGCCATGTGAAAAAAAGTCAAACTAATATTTTGCTTTTTAGCTGTTATTACATCACATATTGACCGTGGCATCATTTCATTAAGCTTATCCAATATCACATCATTTATTTCCAATCAGTTTCATTCATTTTTCTCCAACATCTTGTATTGGTGATGGGAGAGTTGGACCGCTGTGTAAAGTCTTCTCCAGCACATCCCATAGATTATCAGTGGGGTCCAGGTCTCAGGATCCCTGAAGCACCACCTGACAGTGCCACCAGGGTAGAACAGATCTATTGATGGAGAACCTGCTCATTCAGTATATTCAGGGTCAGTTGACCCCATCATGTTGCTGAACCTGGACCTGACCAACTGAAGCAGCCCCTCATGACAACACTGACCCCACAGTAAGCACTAGTACTACTACTGGTGCATGATGGGTCATCACTTTATCCTCCTGTCTTCTTACCCTCACACACCCATCACTCTGGAACAGGGTCAATCTGGACTCATCAGACCCTTTTCCATCCCTCTGGACTCTGGTCTTTTTGATCCTCAGCAAATCGAAGCCTTTTTTCCTGATGAGTCCCACAGATCAGTGGTTTTCTTGCAGCTGTTCAGTCCCACTCCCTCCCAGTGCTCTGACTTTCAATATTAAACACACGGTGAGTTTTACTGTTGATGTTTTACAATATGATTTCACCAAACGTTTCACTCATCCCCCATCGCGATCGTTAATTTTTCCAACCACATTTCTTCCTGGAAGATGACGGCTCACCACCCTCCCTCAAGGTTTTGATGATGTGTTGAACAGTTATTAACTCACTCTTTAATTTTCTTGCAGCCAATAATTTGAAGTAGCAAGAGTAACATCTTTTCCACGACCACAGGATGTGTCGTCGACTCACTAATCACTGCAGTAACTATCCTGTTGAAGGCTCTTACCTATTCGCTTCGTTACATCCAGGCGATGACTCTGTTGGCCTGGCAGTGTATATACTCTGTCACACTATAAGCAGGTGATAAACATATTTTCATCTCAGAGACGCAGGACTGCATGAAGAGCAAACATAAGATTTTTAAAAACTTATGCTAAATCCAAAGTCTTCAGTTTTTACAAGAGGGATCAGTCAGATGTGAGACTTAAGCATGAAGGAGATGTTTTAGACGGCTACAATTTAGAAGTGAATCAGGTTAAAGTCAGAGGAAACATGAATGGCTCAACATAATTTATTTTCATTTTATGTTAAAATGTACAGAGTTCTTTGAAAGTACTTGCTAAGAAAGAAAAAAATAAACAAACAAAAACGAATAAATGGAAATACATACAGGGACAGAGTAGAGAGTTGAGGCGGCCGAGCGCAAATCAACC
>OOFC01042410.1:0-11183 GCA_900323345.1 Pseudochromis fuscus
GAAGCTGACAGATGATGAACTTATGGCGCATTTTCAATGGTACCTACTCACTTTGCTTCGCCTCGGATCGCTCAGGATCAGCCCCTCGGTTGCATTTACATCGCAGAGGATCGTCCCTCCTCCATCTAGCTGGCCGTCACTCGTGACATCATCTTTTATGCGATTCTTTCGTTTCTTTCGCTGAATTTTCTCATCGGCGACTAATGACAGAAAGGTTTGCACCTCGTCCTGAGTCCATGGGGCAGGATTTCTAACAGCTGCCATTTCTCTTCTTGTTGTTATTTCAAACACGTCTGCACGGTTTGCCGAAGATTTAAAAATGGCGTGATTGTGGGGACAGATTACGTGCCGCGCAGTGATGACGCAACAACACAGTGACGATTTCGACCAATAAGATTTTAGTACCTGCTCCGACTTGACCGGGTACTTTTTTTCAAACCGCAGGAGAGGAGGTACAAAAAGTTGTACCAGGTACCAAGCTCCAGGTACTTTTTTGACAGAGTAAATGCGTCAAAACCGAAGTGAAGCGAAGTGAGTAGGTACCAGTGTAAATGCGCCAATAGAGGGTCTGCTACACCCTATAAAAACAAAGACCATGTACAGACAGAGGATCCACTCAGCTGGTTCTACATGTTCAACTCTGATTACACACAAGTCAGACTTTGCAGACCCACATGAGTCCAGAGTCCTGGTCTGGAGATGTTCTGGATCAGAGAATGTTTGCTTCATATACTTTGACTGATACTTCACCCAAACATTGGACTGACAGTAGGTATTTAACAATGCCAGAGAAAAGCAGTAGGACTTGTTCATACTTGAATCAGCACTGAGTGTTTTTTCTTGTCCTCTTTGATTTACCTCCTTTACACTTAAAACTAAAACACAGTGGCATTCACACATAGCAGTGAATTTAATGGTGGCATAAACTGAGAACATTTGAATATACAGACTACCAGTCACAGGTTTGGACACCATATAAAAACCCATTTGACCAACGTGAACTGAAAACAAGTTTAACAAAACGTGTAAAATACAACTGAAAACATGGCAAACAAAACATCGAGGTGTGATGGATAAATATTCTCTGAACCAGAAGAAAACATGTTGGTTTAAAGTCTGAAACATGTAATGAACCAGCTGGTCGATCCCTTTGTCTGGACACGCTCTTTGTTGTCATTGAAAAACAAAGCACCAAATCACAACAAAAACCTCTCAGGACACTTTACCTAATAAGGACACAGTCTTGCAATGTTTTTAATTTTAATTATAAAGAAAAACAACATCTCACCTTAAGCAGAAGTTGGTGACAGTGGGAAGGAAAAACTCCTTTAACCAGAAGAGAAGCAGATTGAGGCTGGAGAGCAGAGCTGGTCTCACGGCTTTGAAACAATGTGAAGACTCAGACTACATCAAAGGACCAGTCAAGGAAATGCACCATTAACTTCTTCTTTCATCTTCTTGTTCACACTCAGATGGAAAAATATTTTATGAGACATATACAGTATTTTAATTACTTATCCAGCTAAACTACTTTAAACAACAGGGCGAGGTGGGATGTGATGTATGTTCATGTGACAAGTTACTGCAAACTGTCTGAATCCTTCACTGCAGCTAATGCTGATAGATACAAATGTAATAAAAATTACAACCAATAGTTAATTCCAGCCTCTGAAAAATGTGATGAAATTAAATATCTTCTCAGGGCATTTTATGTAGGACACTGAAATACAAAGTTATCAATATTCTAGGGGGTTAAAAAAGACAATAAAATATGACTCCTATTCTCCTGGGGGTCAATTTGACCTCACTTTAATAGTTAACATATATTTCTATTGCTTACTATTTCAGGACTTCTTGTAATTTAATGGGGACATATGGGAAACATAAAATTAACATGAAAAGTTTTAAATGTCCTGTACGTACTTCACAGCTCCTGTGTTATAAAAAACAAAAAACTGTAGTTAGATCATTTAGAGCCTTTAAAAATATATATTTATTTTCTTTAACTTTTAGGCCAATCCGTGAGATTTTACAATAAAATGGGAGGTTTTTGATATTTACTGAATATAATAGATGCATCAAATAAAAACATAGTATCCTGGGTGTATGAGGGGGTGGGATGGAGCCTTATGTTTTGTTTGAATAGCAACATGAGATACTTGAAGCCTAAACTCTGATAGCAACTTTGAATATAAGGATTTTATGGAGGTCAAACTGCTGAAGCCAACTTGACCCCAGAGATAAGGGCTATTATCAGGAAGGTTGCACAGCTCTGTTAAGTGTCCATCTCCCTGCGCAGAGCTCATTGGCTGTGAGGCTGCAGTAAAGTTGCATAATGAGAGGACTGTCAGCCCGGCTGCAGCCTGCAGCTTTCCTGGTTCCGCGGTTGCAGGCTGTTATTTAAAGCTGTGGAGCAGCGAGCTGAGGCGTTTTTACACCAAGATGATCACCGTGGTGTGTAGCAGTGTGTTGGCAGGACTTGTGCTGCTCCTTGTTTACCAGAGGAGCACTTACCCCTACTTCTGGGTGGATCTGATGTATTACTTGAAACTTCGGAGTTACAGAAAATCTCTGCAGGCTCGTATGCAGCAGGGGATCATCACATACCTCGACAGTTTCCTCTACCAGGCGAGGAGGAACCCAAGAAAGCCCTTCATTATCTTCGAGGACCGGACCCTGACATACGGGGACGTGGACAGGAGAAGTAACCAGTTCGCCAACGCGTTGCGGACGGAGGGCTCCGTCAAACAAGGAGACATTGTTGCTCTGTTGATGTGCAACGAACCGGACTTTATCTGCGTGTGGTTGGGACTGTGTAAGCTCGGATGTGAGGTGGCCTTTCTCAACGTCAACAATAAAGCCAAGTCTCTGCTTCACTGCGTCCACAGCTGCGGAGCCAAGACGCTTGTTGTTGGCGCAGGTAATGCACGTTTTCTCTCGCATGTTGGGCAACAACACGGGAAACTATCAGATCTGCTCACTGGACTTTGAGTTCAGAAGCTCGACCTCACACACACTTTATTTAAAGTAGATGCTTGTTGTTGCCATTATGTCGTTGTAATAAAAGTTTACCCTTATCATCATGTCTTTATAGTATAGAGAAAAAAATCCATTGTTTGTGTTCATTTAAAAGCAGTTGTCTGTAAACAAAGTGGGATTTAAAGGGTTAAAGATGACAGCTCTCTGAAACAAATCTAATACCTGCAAGTTTTTATGGCAGTGAACGTTTTGATTGCTGCACCAGTTGTATCTTTAAATGTTGTTTTGTTGTTTTGATGGGTGATGTAAGGTCTGAAGGGACAGCAGGCACCATTTGGTTGACACAATGTTCATTATCCCATAAAAAATGATAAATTAATACATAAACACACTCTGTGGAAAAGTGGAGTTACTATAACATCACAGTGTAAGATCAGGGCAGATCCTGACCTCTGTGGGTGTTGGAGCTTTATCAGCTCAGTTCTGGACACTTTCCCTTTTATCTAAAGTATCGATGTTAAAAGTATTTCAATCATCTCCTCCTGAGGCTTCTTGAGAAGATCGGTACACCTTTGTATCTGGTACGCAGCCTTGGATCAGATGCATGTGATGGTGTTGACTTTTTACCTATATTGTTTCAGTGTCACAGCCTGTCAATGATACAGGAAGGTGTTATCTGTGTGTTGGCCAACACCTGGGAGTGTGAATAAGTCTGATGCAGCAGGAACTGGCTGTAACAGTTGTTGACAGGCTCGGATCTGTTTGAGGAGGCAGCGGTGAGGTGAGTCACTGCGACTGTGCTTTGTTGTTGCAGATTTGGCAGGTTTGGTGGAGGAGGTGCTGTCTGATCTGAAGGAGGATAACATGACGGTGTGGCTGGTGGATCACACGTCACCCTCTGAGGGCTTCAACACCTTACTGGATAAGGTGGAAAACATGTCCGCAGACACCATCAGTGACCTCCCCAAAGTTGACATCATGTCAAACTTTCTTTTCATTTTTACCTCAGGCACCACAGGTACTGTTCACACACTGTGCTCTTTAGTTGTTACTGGACTGATGTGGGATTTCTGACACTGGAGGGAAGATTCACCAGTGATCAATGTGTCACTCAGTAGTGTCAGTCTTTAAGCTGGAATGAAACTGGACCTTCAACAGCATGTATACATCCACGGGGGTTTGTCATGCTTTCAAAAACAATGCCATTCAACCTTACTCCAGCTCATTATGTAGCAATAAATGGCAGAGAAATAATTCAAGGTTTTGTTTGGCACTTTTTTGTACAAATTGTTTAAACAAAGAACAAGACATTCACCTGAAATGACAATAAATAAAATTAGATAATAGAGTCAAGTAAATACATTCATCTCAGTTACTCTTTGTCTTTGTTCATCCTAAAGTTAAAATAAGACAAATTATATCCATTGAGTTTGTATCTGCAGCCTGATTATTATTGATTATCTAGTATTGAATCGAGGACATAGGTATCAGCCCTCTAAAAGGTCTATTTACAGAAGGTCCTCAGACCACCTTCAGGGTTTTTGCCTCCCTATTCTCCCGACCTATAATCCACAGTTAGGACGTTGGCTTAAACCATAGACTGTATGTAGAAATGAACAAAGCAGCTGAGTCTCAAAAGTGAATCCAATGCAAAAAAAAAGTTCAATACCACAGATGGCCACTAGATGCTGACTGCAAAAATATATATAAAACTTCTAATGCGACTGTGCAGAGGTAGAGGACAGGAAGTGAGTCGCTTGAAGGACTGACTGTCTTCATACCTGTTGTCATCACGTTCATCAGCTCTCACCTCCTTCCTGTCGGCAGGAAGTACAACATACACCATGTGATGTGAGCCTTCAGTTACCTCAGAGTCGTAACCTCTGGTCGTAACATTGAAACGTTAACGGTTTGGCTCACATACTGTATCAGTAGGGATACTTTAGTCCACCTAAATCAGGGGTGTCCAATCCTGGTCCTTGAGGGGCACTATCCTGCATGTTTTAGATGTGTCCCTCTTCCAACACCTGATTCAATGACCAGGATCCTTATCAGGCTTCTGCAGCTGGATGATGAGCTGGTCATTTGAGTCAGGTGTTGGAAGAGGGACACATCTAAAACATGCAGGATAGAGGCCCTCGAGGACCAGGATTGGACACCCCTGACCTAAAGTATTGGTCAGACTACATCCTGCTCTGACTCACAGAATCATTTTGGGAGGTTTGACCTTGTCCAGGGTGCCAGCTGGGACAGACTCCAGACCCCCTGACCCAGTTGGATAATGAATTTTATGTAATTTATGTCAAAATGCTTCAGGCACTAACTTGTACTTCCTCTTCAGGTCTCTCCAAGGCAGCCCGTGTAGGTCACCTGAAGGCCATTATGAGCATGGCCTTCTTTCACATGTGTGGTGCCACATCTGATGACGTGATCTACATCACCCTCCCTCTTTACCACATGTCTGCTTCCCTGCTGGGGCTGGGAGGATGCATACACCTCGGTGAGAGCAGCTGCACTTCACTTAAGTTTCTGAGGAGCCCTCCCTTCACCTTCACCCTCGTCATCCTCATCCTCGGGTCATAGACACAGAGCAGAGCGAGAAGTGAGGACTGAGAAAACCAAGAATGGTTCTCACACTTTCTTTACTGGAAATTTCCCAGTAATTCATCTTTACCGTACATTAGGCCTGTCGCGATAATCAATAGGTCAATGAATCGCACGATAATTAAAAATGAGCTCGGTAAGTTTGCTGGGCTCAATCATTTTTCATTTCCCAAAGACACTGGATCATGAGTGAACTTAGCTGCATTCGTCTCGACTGACTTCTCTCAGTTCCTCAGTGTGATGAAGAGTGGACCCTCCTGTCAGTCACTCAAATCTGGCGCATTTACACTGGTACCTACTCGCTACTCGTCTCTGTGTGGGGAGGGGGGCACCTGGCCCACCACAGATGATGCCTGCACTGGCCTTTGGTAGTGACTCGGCTCGCCTCGGTTGTTGTTAATGTTGTTAATTCATTAAGTTAGATCCTGGTTAAAAACCTGCTCCGACGTTTTCAGAGATATGAGCTCTGCCACAACCTCCATCAGCTGATCCACCGACCAGGCGATCAGAGATCACGTTTTTTTCAGCTCACGTTTTTAAATAAAATGTTAACGTTGCACTAAAGCCTGTTATTGTAGATTAAACTGATCTATTCAGTGGGTTTCCCCAAATACTAGAAACGTGTTATTGTGACAATAACCGTGCAGACTGTCGGCTTGTGGATACAAATGTTTCCGTGCTGCACAGTGATGACGCGATGACGGTGCAGCTGATCAATGAGATCAGCTGATCAGTGAGATCAGCTGATCGATAAGTGCAGCGCTGTGTTTGGGCTGGAACAAAGGGATCCTGCTTTTTGTTACCATTATAAAACGAGACAAAAATAATTATCTGCAGTTATTTGTCTACAATTATAAATTATTGTGCTGTGGTGAAAACACAGATGACAGGACTTGAAATGATAAAATCTAAATCTGCCTGTGGCCAGTATTTAAACTTTCCTTATTTGATCTGTATTAACAAACGGGATATTGAAAACAAACGAATTTTGATTTATTTGTTTTCCTTTTGAAAAGGATAAAACGGAAAATGACCCTTTTTTTTAAAGTTTTGTTTTTGGATTCTTAATTGAATAACCAATGATACACAGACTGAATTGGTTTCTAAGCTGAAAGCAACAGCTGAGGTGTGGGAAAAAAAACAACAGTATGATTTGCCGGGTAAAACATACATGTCACAAATGGCAAATCCACAACTTGCATTATTATACCATTATTATTATATTAGTTGAAAAACTGTATTAAAACCGCAATATTATCGTTTATCGCAATAATTTCTGGGACAATTTATCGTCCAGCAAAATTTGTTATGGTGACAGGCCTACCGTACATATACATCTAAAAAAATCAAGGTTCCCACGCCCAAGACAATTTTCCAGTCCTGAAAACTCCTGGAAACTGGATCGTCCTGTAAAATAATAAAATTAAACCAAGCTGCTCCATTTTTATTGAGTACTATACAATGAATTTTTAAAAAGACACACTTCTCCACAACATATTTTTTATGACGTACTGTACTGTGGCTTCTTTGTCTGGCTTTCTGCTCTGTGGTGTTTCTCATGATGCAGTCTGGCCTTTGTTTTTCTGTTTACTACATTTTACAGGAACTTGACAGAATAGGTGATGATTCCCATCAGCCACAGCAGCCTGACGCTGCAGGAAATATCCTGGAAATAATTTCTTGAAAAGAATGTTAACCTTGCCTGTTCATTGTCCAAACACTCCTCTAATACCAAGAGGTCTGGACAGAAACCACATGTTGATGTAAACCTGTCATCGAACATTTATTATTATTATTATCATTATTATTATTATTGTTATTTACTTTTCTTCTAGTTTAAGGTGTTTTGCTGTGATAAACACACAATTCCAGGAAGACGTGTCATTTAGGAAACCTACATGATGACAGATCCTTTGTATGGATCCATGAAGAATTCTCACTTCCTCAGATGCAGGGAGGAAAGGCTGAAACAATGCAGGGAAAATGTCTCATTTCAGCTCCAGCTATAAATACTTTGCAACAACAGTAACTTTACAACTTTACTGTTTGCCTGCATGTTTTCTCTCCGTCTTGTCATGTTGATCACAGGTGCTACATGTGTTTTAAAAAAGAAGTTCTCCGCCAGTCAGTTTTGGAAGGACTGTGTGAACCACAAGGTGACAGTAGTGCAGTACATAGGAGAGCTCTGTCGCTACCTGGTCAACTATCCCTCGGTAAGAACGAGCACATTAAAACACACCTCATTTCTTCATCTGAGGTTATAACACAGACTGCAGACAGATTGATGCTACCCTGTGGTTTGGAGACTTTTCACACTGAAAATGTTCCCGCTTCACATTATTGTAATAAGAAGAACTGGACATCAGACTCAGACAAGTGGCTAAGATAAGTTGACTGCCAGTAATCATGTTATCATGTCCACTCTGTGTAGAAGAACTGTCCACTGTTTATAACCATGGATGAAGCAAGTGGGGCTCAAATATGAGGCCAGTGCAGAAAAAAATGCAGTACACCCGACAGCCACTGGAGGGTGACGCCAAAAAACTTTCAAGAAATACTCAATCAAAAAAATGTTTCCACAAGTCGTTCTGATGTCATTATATAAAATCAACTCTTCTCCTCAGAGATCTGGTTCATCTGAAAATCATTTCATCACTGAGGAGATATTAGACTGACAGAAGGGGAGGAGTTAGGGGCGGGGTTAGTTTGACTGACAGGTCTGGTCTCCAATGAGAGCAGTGCCGATGTTTGATCTCACACACATTGGACAGTGTCCTCAGGTTCAAGGGTCAGACCCGCCTCCTCACTCCTGCCTTCATATCCAAATATGGTCACTTTGGGCTCCAAACAACAACATGGCCACATTCACATATAAAACTCTTGACTTCCTGTCGCTTCATCCACTCTACACACAGTCTATGAGAAGAAGGAAGTGGGTGTTCAGTAGAGATTATGAAACTGTCCTGATGGAGGCAGGTGAGTTGTGTACGGTGGCCCAGAACAGTCACAACACTAATGCAAATGCCACAACATGGATGCAATAAGATGACAACACTAATACACAAACATGACAACATGAATGCAAAAAGATCACAACAGAAATAAAGCCACAACAGAAGTGTGTCCGAGGAGCAGGCTTTGTTTCCAGGGACAGTAATCACTAACGTAAAGATGTAAGTTGTTTTTAAACATAACATGATTGTTGGATGGACGTGGAGCAGGAGAGGTTGTTTTGGAAAGTTTAAGAAGTAAAATGTTGTTGGAATCTTTTTGCATTAGTGTTTTGTCGTCTCTCTGTATTAGTGTTGTGACTTTTGCATTTGTGTTGTGACTTTTGCATTAGTGTTGTGACTTTTGTATTAGTGTTGTGACTTTTGCATTCGTGTTGTGACTTTTGCATTTGTGTTGTGACTTTTGCATTTGTGTTGTGACCCCTCTGGGCCACTGTAGTTGTGAGAGTCCTCAGAGCACCATGAGTACTGGTGGTGGGGTCTGTAGTGTTATGAAGCTTCAGGGTTTTCTTCCTAATTGTCCCAAAATATACGTTGTACTACAAAAATAAAGGACAAACACAGACACAGACCTTCTCAAGTGGTTCTGTATGAGTCTGTATTTCCTGTACTGCAGGTGAATGTCTAAAAGCTTTTAAATCCAAGTGTGTCTCTCACTGCAGGTCCCAGAGGAGAGAGCCCACTGTGTCCGGCTGGCAGCAGGAAGTGGTCTCAGGTCAGACGTCTGGAGGGACTTCAAAGCACGCTTTGGTATAACCCAGGTCAGAGAGGGATATGGTCTGACGGAGGCCAGCGTCGGCTTCCTCAACTACACTGACGAGGTCGGCCCCATCGGACGGGCGAGCTACTTCAACAAGGTCAGTGATGAAATGTACAGTCCTGCTGTTCCACACACATCATGGAGATTGGGGTTATGTAGCTTTGCTGTGTTGGAAACAACACTCACTTCATAGGTTCATCTGTTCAGCTGTTTGTTAAAGCAGCTTTCTCATCAGCCAATCACGTGGCAGAAACCCAGTGCATTTTGTAAAGTTTGCACCAGCATCAGATTGAGGAAGAAAGGTGATGTAAGTGGCTGTGAACGTGGTGTGTTTGTCGGTTTGAGTGTTTCAGAGACGGATGATGTCCTGGGATTTTCATGCTTGACCCTCTGCAGGGTTTGCAAAGAAAACAACATCCATGAGCAGAGGATAACTGGGAGAAAATGTCTGATGATGGCAGAGGTCAGAGCAGATCTGAGCTGATAGAAAAACAACAAACTGTAACCATCTCTGAAGGCACAATCAGGGATGAACAATTGTCAGCACAATGTAGAACAAGGAGCAGACAAATAGATACAGTCAACTCTTCTTCTCAGAGATCTGGTGGGAGGAGTTAGGGGCGGGGTTAGTGTGATTGACAGGTGGTCCATCTGAAAATCATTTCATCAACAGAGATACTAGACTGAGAGAAGAGGGGGAGTTAGAGGCGGGGTTAGTTTGATTGAGTTGAGTGACCTCAGGTTCAAGGCTCAGACCCGCCTCCTCACTCCTCCCTTTATGTCCAAATATGGTCACTTCTGGCTCTAGAAAACCAACATGGCCACGTTGAAATACCAAACTCCTGGATCAGAATGAAAGTCCACAAACCAGCAGGTGACATCACACTTGCTTCGTCCATTTCTATAAACAGTCTGTTTTCCTTTCAAAGAAGCAAATCTGCTCAGTGAGAATTAACAGGAATATTATAATACACCAAACAAGGATGTGTTTAACATCTGCAGTGAGTCCAACAGTAAAGGTCAAGATGAACATTTCCACATTTTGAAGTCAGAATGGAAAATTTAATAATGATAAATAACTACAGTCGAGGAAGGTAATATAAAAAACAACATGTCTTATGTTTCAGCTCTCTATGGCCTTTGAGCTCCTGAGATATGATCCACAAACATACGAGCCGGTCCGAACTGACTCTGGAAGATGCATACGAGCACAACCAGGTGAAACACTCTCACCTCCTTTTACCATGAGGGTCATTCAGGCTGTATTACAGAGCTGGTTAGGAAAGACGTGTCCACTGAATCTTCATCCCTGTCCCTGCACAGGAGACCCAGGGATCCTGGTGGCTCCTCTGACAGCTATGAACCAGTTCCTGGGCTACGCTGGGAACAAGGTCCAGTCTGAGAAGAAGCTGCTCAGGGACGTGTTTCAAGCTGGAGACGTATATTTCAACACCGGAGACCTGCTGGTCCTCGATCACAGGGAATTTCTTTACTTCAGTGACCGCATCGGAGACACCTTCAGGTATTATTACAGTGTGGATGATTAAGAGACTGCTGGATTGGTTAAATACAGCAGTGTCCAATCTCAGCTCCTGATGTCCTCCTGACTGCAGGTTTAACTGCATCTGAGCTTATGTCCCACAGGTGGAAAGGAGAGAACGTGTCCACCACAGAGGTATCGGAGGCTTTAGGGCTTGTCGACTTCATCCAGGAGGCCAACGTCTACGGAGTCAAGATACCAGGTGAATGGAGGCTCAGTGTTACTCTGTGATTGTGTCCTTGTGGTGCAGAAGAAGTGTGTCTGATTTGTGGTGTAATGTTGAGGAACA
>OOFC01042411.1:0-22097 GCA_900323345.1 Pseudochromis fuscus
TAAAAAACTTTGCCGTTTACACGGAGACGGGTTTCAGTGTAAACGGCAAAGTTTTTTATCGTTTACGCCTTGCGTCCACACGGAGACGGAGATTTTGCAGCCGAAACTGATACTTTTTGAAACCGGGTCCCAGAGTGGGAAAGTCTGAAAACGCAATCCGCTGCGTCTCCATGTGGACGGCGAATACACATTCTCCTCAAACGCTGCCGCCGTAGCCCCGCCTCTGACCCTTAACTCGCCTGCGCAACCCCGACAACAACAGTAAAAATGCCGGACCACAGCGTGGCGTTAGTGCTGCAGCAGCTACTGGCTTTGTTTTGACTTGTACAGCAAAATCTTCTGAAACTACACAACTACCGTGAGCAACAAGTGTGTTGTTGTGGGTGTTGGTTTTACCTCGTACGAGTTTAATGCACATGTTCCGTGTCTTCTTCCTTGTTTTGGTGTGTTTCTGTGGCAACGTTACAGCGCCACATACAGGCCTGGCATATTGTCTACAGCGTTTTCGGCATTTTCGTGTGGACGCAGATATAAATATCCATTTTCGGGGGAGACGTATTCATTTTGTCTCCGTGAGGACGGGGCTACAGTGTCTTGGGGGTCATGTACACTTCACCTGAAAACCAACTGTGAACAATAAAAAATCTCCAGAAGGGAAAACATTTAGTGACTATGACTGAAAATGAAGACTTTTTAATTGGACCCGGAGTTTTTTTGGAGCCAGCATCTACTGGTCACAAGTGGTTATTGCACTTTGTTGCACCTCCATTGATTTACAGTCAATTAAAATATTTTTCCTTTTTATTATGTCACAATCCAGCTCAAAGTAAGTGACAGGGGAGGAGACCATGACAGAAGCAGGGTTAGTATTGAATTAGATTTTATAAATTTCCAGGTCTGGAAAATTATGCAACATGGACACTAGTGTTTGGAAAAATATTGATGTTAGAAGAAGCCTGGCAGGCACAGGTGAGGCAAATCAGCTGACGAACCTCCTACAGCAGGACAGTGGGAGGGGCGTCACAATTAGCTATTTCAGATTTTCTGGAGGGAGTGCTGGGAAACAATTATGTAAACCACTCCCATATGAGACATCCATGTGAAAGCAGCAAACTGGATTCTAACACGATTTAACATGTTTAATATTTCCTCTGATTTCAGTTTTACTTCCGACATCAATCAACACATTTTGCAGTTGAAATTCTCTCCTCGTCTCATATATTTCACACATCTCACATATTTCAGTGCAGGCGAACCAGGGAGGGGGATTTGATGAATTCTCTCAACAACTCCACAAATACACCACTTTACAGGAGTTAGCAGATTGTGTTTGTTCACTGGGTTTTTGCTTTAAAGAAATGTTATCGAAACGTTAACAAAGATTTTAGTCTGATCAATAGTCTGTACCGACAGCTGTCTGTTTTGTTGTTCCTGATTTCATCCAGATCACCGAACACTGCCCCAGACAGAGCGTCGGCTCACGTCTGAAACAGATACTGAACAGAACAATGTGAAGATCACTCCTGTGTCTCGCCTCTTTTGTTGTTTTTATTATGTCTGCAGCCGTCTCAGCTTTCACTCCATCCAGATGAATTGTACCTGAAGACAATAAACAACAAAAACAAAAGAAGAAGAAGAATGTCATGTCTGGGTGAAGCCTTCCTACTTGGAGCTGTGCCGCTGACCCTGTGACGACCTGTGTTTCTTTCAGGATGCAGATGCCGTGTGCAACCTGATCCTCTCCTTGGTTTATTACTTCTGCAACCTCATGCCTCTCTCCAGAGGATCCAGGTAGTTTTCCAAGTCAGAACAGCCCTCGGGTGCAGTGTTGAGTCCTCCAGCAAAAGGGGTGATGTGTTTGTGCTGTGATGAGTTGAGACGTGCCTGCGAGTAACTGTCATTTCACTTAAATTCAATTCCTACTGGTGAAGATGTTACGGTGTATCATCATAACGAGACCTCTGACCTGCTTCTCCTCAGTGTGGTGGCCTACTCCGTCGTGATGGGGGCGCTGATGGCGAGCGGGAAAGAGGTCATCGGTAGGATCCCCAAAGGAAAGGTGAATACATGGGATGGCCTCGTTTTGTCACTTGAAGGAAGGACTAACAGAATTTTGTAAAGTTTGACTTCAGTATTCAAAGTTGATGAAGTAGTACAAGTATTACTTTTCACCAACTATTTGTCCAGATATTTTACCCTTACTCTTAGCGAGTGTTGTAGTGTTGTAGTTGGTCTTGGAAGACCAGTCTTGAGACCACTTTTTAAAGGTCTTGGAATCGAAGGCATTTTTACTTGGTCTTGTCTTGGTCTCAGACAGGGTGGACTTGATCAAGACTGGTCAAGACCAGGCCAGCACTACCCTCGGGGTCATGCAATCTTTGTGGCATGTCCCCTGTACACAGAGAGTGGATGAAGACGACTGGAGACACTAGGAAAATTAGTTTTTGTTGCTGCTGAATTTATGTAACAGAAAACTTAATTTAAACAAAAAAGATACTGGTCATTTGGTTCTGTTTTGTTGTGATTTTTCTTTGATGTATACAGTCTTGGTCTTGTCTCCACCTCAACCTCCAAATATCTTGGTCTTGTCTTGGTCTCGATACTCTCTAGTCTCGATAACGTCTTGGTCTCGGTTGGTACAGTCTTGACTACAACACTGCTCTTCGCTAAACTCATTGTTTTGAGGTTTTTCATCCATCTATCCACTGTTTTTAGTTGTTTAGTCTTTTTCTTCTTGTTTTTGTCTGGGAGTCCCTGCTCTAAGCTCATTTTATATTTGTGTGATAATCTCAGCTGGTGGATTTCGAAGCCATGACCACACCCAGTCCAGACAGCTTCAGTAAAACAGCAAAGACCTGGATGAATCTGAAGAGGTAGGAAAACTAAACCTTTACTTTCCTTTGAGCTTCTGTGCTTTACTGTGACTTTAACCTGACATTTTTCTCCGTCTTCGTCCCCCCCTAGTTTACCAACATGGTACCAGAGTCTTCCATCTGTAGCAGAGACCTTCCCGTCGACCAGAACCATGATCGAGGTCCTCAATACAGACTCGTCCTCACATTGTCCAAAGAAGTCCTAACGCAAAATAAATTCCACACAGCAGAGAAGTCTGCTTAAAAAAAGTCTTAATAATAATAATGATAATAATAATAGAGCTTCTACACTGGGCAGAACAAAAGGGACTGTCTTCTTCTACAACCCAAACAACACCAAACTGAGGTCTCCATAAGCATCGTTAATTAATTCTTTAAGTTTAGTGTTTGTTTACCTTTTATTTTATTTGCACCATTTTTACCGAAGGCTAACATCCTCTCAGCACTGATATTCAGCCTTGTGTACAATGACAGGCACAGAGGGTTTTGTTTTTATTTGTAAGAGACAGTTATAAGCTGCTGCCAGTTTAAAATGTTGACTTCTAGTTTTCTTAAAATCCAAGATTGGCTCACAGAAACACAAACTCTACGTTGAAGTACAATCTCTGTGCTCGTAGCAACACTGAACTGAATTTGTTTCCTGGTTTTTTGTCCAAAGTCCAGCCCCTTTTGTGGTGGACAGAGGACAGGGGCGGTTTGTTTGGGCTGCAGAAGTGATTCTGTCCACCTTCGCTCTTTCTCTGCTTCATAGGCCTCGCGCTGAAAACACCCGAAGCACAAAACAAACCAACACATCCATCTGTCCGGCTGTCAGCATGAACAATCTTATGTTGCACAGGTTAAAAATCTCTAGTTTTAGATGACGTAGAATGTGAAATGGTGTGTAGGTTAAGTTTGGGGGTTATTTGGTATCTAAAAATGAAAAGTTTTTATTTAATGATGAAGATTGTAATTGGCACTTTAAACTTTTTCTGTTAACCACTGCTACACACACGGTCCAGCCTATCAGCAGAGAAGGAGTCTGGGGATTTTAAAGGAAAAACAAAATGGAACAAAACCTTCAGGGCTATTGAATTCCACTTGGGATACTTGAAGCAGTCTCTTTTTTACTTTGTTTTGTTGACACATCTTTTCTCGGGTGTTAAACCCTGGTTTTCTTTTAATGTGACCAATAAGACTTTGATATAAACAATGGTTTAATTGCTGAACTGAACACAACAGCAGCAGTCAGAGAATTTCAGAGACCAATCAGAGACTGTTGTTGGCATGAAAAGATGAATCAGTTCACCATTAACATGAACCAGCAACACATTTGGTAATCATTGAATTTGTACGTTGAGCCATCATTCCAAACATTTACAAGTTACCGAAAACTGAAAATACTTTGTTTTTATCAGTTTTTAATGTTTTAAAAGTCACTTTTTGGTTGGAAAAAGCACTAAAAACTCACTCAAAATGAAATATTGTGAAATCAGAAAGGTGTCATGTAAAGAAAACTCTGTAAAGAAAAATTTTTTAGTTGCCTTAAAAGTCACTATTTCAAGTGACAATGCCAGAGATTTGTCATACACACTAAAAAAAATGTTGAGCTGTTTTAACCCAGAACTGGGTACCTATTGGCTTACTACATGCTGGGATAATTTAACCCTGTAAGATTGTTGTTATTATCCAACAGTTTGTAGTTTTTATCCAACATATTGTAGTTTGGGTTTTTTTAGGTAAGGACAACAAAACACTGAGTAAAAACTACAGAATGTTGGATTAAAAGAATAAAATGTTGGATAAAAACATCAAAATACTGATTAAAACTACAAAATGTTGTAATTTAACAATGAAAAAATTCTGGGGAAAACAAGAGAATATTGAATAAATAGCCCATCCTCCTGAGTTAAATCATCACTCAGCATGTAGTCCAGGATTGACCCAGTTCTGGGTTAAAACAACCCAACATTTTTTTAAGTGTGTAATCGGTAGCAAACTAGAAAACAAACTAAATTCATCAATAATCTTAATTAAAGCTGGCATAGATTTGGATGGGTCAGCCATAAATAGAAGAACATCATCTGCATAGAGTTCGATTTTGTGTGTTCTGGATGTGTCAACCATGAATAAAAACACATCATCTGCATAGAGTTAAATTCTATGTGTTGTGGTATGTAGTTGAATACCCTTTACCTGGTCATTAAAGCTAGAGGCTCTATAATGAAGGCAAAAAATACAATATCAAACAAGAATTTCTTAAGTGGTCTAATTAAGTTCTTTATTCTTGTCGTCATCATCATCTCCCGCTTCTTTCTTTTTATAGATTATTTAACATTTACAGTTAATGTCATTAATGCAGAAAGATAATATTAAATATATATTTGACTTCACAGCTTACAGATCTATGAAAAGACAAAAAAGGGAACATCGACCCTGAAATGAACAAAAAAAATCAGCCAGTAATTTTTGGAAATCTTAAAAATAAATAATAGGTAACAGCTACCTTTTAAATATTTTTTTCTCTTGCTTTATGTTCTTTGAGTGATGACTGTAATGTTGAATAAGCTGCATCAGTTTTTTACAGAAAGTTCTGAAATATTTTAAAGTACGTTTTTAATTTTTCTCGACCTTTGAGCTTCAGTAAGTTAAAGATCCAAATCTGAGAAGCTACAGGTTAAATCTCTGGATCGTCCTCGGTCTTCTCTGACTGCTGCTTTGATGCTGAACGAGGGGGGAGAGCACACCTCATACTTCTCTTTCCTTTGCTATCATTCCTGAAGCTTCTTGCATCAGACGCCATCTGTGTCTCTCTCATTTGTTTTGTTGAACTTATCTCTTGGATTAAATTTGTGAACAAGTCGTTTACAACACCTGAGAGCAATAATTCGAGATTCCGCCAAATGGTGATAATGTGGTCGGGAAAAAGAAGATTATTGGCTGTAAACATCAAATATTCATCTGAGGGATTATTGATTGTTTCTCTTTTGGATTTCTCTGAAGATTATGAGTTTAAAAATGTCCCAAATTAGTTGTTTCATTTCTTTAACTCTCTTAGAAGTCGAAATTTTCATTAAAATGCAAGATGCTCGGTTACAATCTATAAAACTGTTGTTTTGTTTTCCAGGAGTCAAAATAATTTAGTTTCGGTGGAAATCCTTCAAGAGAAGTTAATGAAATTTTCATAACTGGGACGTGATGTTTACAGAGCTTTATGGACTAATCCATGTGGGTTTAAGCACAAGGAGGAGAAACAAAAACCTGGAAAGTATTGGTATCATTTTGAGGCCTTTCATTTGAAAGTCATGTCAGTACTGCAGTACTTCTTCTTGAATGTCCAGTTTCTTCATTTTCCACAAAAGTATGAAGAAAATGATTTCTTCAAAGCGTCAGATCCCATTTATTTCCAGCACTTGTTTGCTTTGCATCACACTTATTTTCATGTGTGTGTGTGTGTGTGTTTTTCTTCATATCACTGATTGTTCTGACTGGGTGTAACTTTTCTTTCCTCCGGTCATTTAAAGTGCTGCGAAGGGCGACAGAGCGAGGACGTGCACAACCTTATCTTACAGCTTAAAAACTTGAAGGAGGGAATTTTTTTTAATCGAATGAATGTTCAGCGGTCAATAAAACTGGTTGACGATTTTAATGAGATTCTGTGAAGTTTTTTTTGTTGTTCTGCAAGAAACTTTGAAGAAAAGAAGAATACGTTAAAATTGTTAAGTGTGATGTGGATTCAGTCTTGGTGCTGGTGTGTGTCAGATGTTGGCTTCCGATGTCAAAATAAGAGCAAAATGCGCAGCACTAACGTCAACAACTCACAGTAATGAACGTGACATAACAAATTGAACTTTAGAGAAAATAATGAGGCAAAACCAAAGACCAGGGGTGTCGAGCTCGTTTAGTTCAGGGGTCACATTCAGTCCAATTTAATCTCAAGTTGGCTGGACCAGTAAAATTTCTTAATCAAAATAAATGGACAGAACATGGTACAGAACATTTAATATTTCACTTCAACATTAAAACAATTTTTCAAGATCTAAAAATCATTATAAGTGTGCCTAAATTCCCATATCTGTGCAGTAATCAAATCAGCAATAAGAATTTTAAATGTCAATAAGACAAAACTAATTTTAGTATGAACTAGAAAAGCACTCTGAGAGTGCACGTGGGTCCGCGTCACGTAAATGTCATGGAACACGTCAGGAAGCGCTCGAGCGGACAGGCGCGGGGGCGTCCGCGTACAGCTCCAAAAATGTGAGTGCGTCGCCTTTCTTTCGCGAGGGCGCGAGCAACTGCACTGTGTATGCGCTAGCATATCAAGATGGACGCCATCCAGGAGAGACTTTGTGAGGAGAATCCTTAAAAAAATTCCTGGATCCAGACGGTGTTGTGGATCACCCCCAAAATGAAATCAGTTCTTCCCTTTCCCACTTCCAACATATCCTGAAAAGTTCAAAAAAATCCGTCCATAAGTTTTTGAGTTATATTGAGCACAGACAAACAGACAGACAGAGAGACAGACAGAAAAACAGATAAACGCCAGCAAAAACATAACCTCCTTGGCGGAGGTCATAAATGGACTTGTGTTGTTGTTGTTGTTGTTGTTGTTGTTGTTGCGTCATGATTCAATTCACATTTTTACATCTGTGTTCTGAATAAAGAAAGTTCACATGAAACCTGACATTTGTATGAAGACATATTTTAAATATTGTGGACCTGTCCTTCCCCTTCGACCCAATGTGTGGATAAAGCAGGTACAAAAAATGACTGACTGACCTATCCTGCAATAATCTTTCTTTTCTCAAATGTATTTTTGTATTTTTGTCTCATCACTTTAGAAGTGTTTTTAGGGCATACATGCTGATTAACACACACAGTTACCATACGCCATCTGATCCTTTGTAATCAATGTTTGTCATACAACTGTATGCTGATGTTTTGCCGAGGTTTTTTGTGTACCCATAATTGAGCTTCCCCCTGGGAGTTTATTTCTGGAGATTACTTTTTTCCCCCTCTTCTTTCTTATTGTCCCGCCCTCAACATGGCAGCTGTGACTCCTGTTGCAGCGAGGCCACTCGTCCTTAAGTAGGAGAAACTTAAATTTTGTTCTCTAAATAAATAAATAAATAAGTAAATAAATAAATAAATAAAGTATATCTGTATCTGTAGGTTGTAAAGTGGGGGAGTTGGGGTCAATTGTCAGTTGGGGCCAAATACATTTTTAAAATTTTGAAACAATGATTTTTAACTTCTACCCAGGTTTCAGTGTCACCAAATTAAATTAGATTGTATAAACACAATGCCAATAAATAATAAGAAAATTGGAGGCTTTGGTTCTGACCCTTGAACCTGAGGATGTTACCCAGTGTGTATGAGACTTGAGTTCAGGTCTCATTGTTGATCAAACTAACCACACCCCTAAACCTTCCTCTGTCTAATATCCACTTACAGATGGACCAGGTCAGTGAGAAGAAGACCTGACATCAGAATGACTTGTAAAAAACATTCATTGACTGAGTCATTCATCATTGAAAAGGATCCATTTTAATTGAAGTCGACTGGGGCCAGAGTTTTTTAAAGCCAGCATCTAGTGGACATTGTAACTACTGCTTATTTGCACTTTCACATGTCCTCATTTTTGAGACCTGGTTGCTTTGTCCATTTCTATCTCTAGTTTATAGGAGCAGCAATCCTAATATTTGTAATGTAACAGTATTGAAACACATTTCAGAAAATCTTTCTTTTAAGACAAAAAGTAAAATTAATGCTTGGAAAAAACCTATTTAAGGGATCAGATGCTGTTTGAGGTTAAAGCATAATGACTCAAACAATCTAACATTTCATTGTCAGGGTGTTTCCTGTGCTAATATGACTCTTTCTCTTTCTTTTCCTTCAGCAGCAGCTGCTGTAAGATCCTGACACAAAGATGTTTTATTATTGTGTTATATTGACCATATATCTATTGCCATGTGTGACTATGTTTGTGAATGAATCAACTTCCTGTAAAAATGCTTTGATTTTAGGACTGATGTTGTCGGTCACACCCACCTGCTTTCACAGAACAGTGGATATGGGCTTTGGACTCATAGTAGACCCAGTCAAACCCCGCCTCCACAGCCAGCCTGGACAGCATGCCGTACTTGCTCTTGTCCCGGTCAGAGGTGGTGATGTCCACCGCCCGGCCTTCATAGTGCAGAGACTCTTCAGAGTGGTGGCCGTCCTCGTCCCAGCCCTCCGTGACCCGGAGTTTAACCCCGGGCCACTGATTCATCACTGAAATCGCCAAGGAGTTCAGTTTGTCCTTACACCTCTGAAACGAGAGAGACATGTCACATTCAAGGTCATCACATATTAGTTTTAAAACCGGGATTAAATCCTGTGAGCGTCACCCCAGTAACTCCCAACAGACCATCTGATAACATCAGTAATGAAGCTGCTTTCCAGGACTTTAGCAGTGAACTTGAGTTTGTTCAGATCGTGACAAGGGCTTAATGATTAATTCATTTATTTTAACTGATTAATTAATTCTAAATAAAAATCACCATTTGAAACAATATAATTAGCCAATTGCAAAGGCTGTAATTTAAGATGTTGTTTATTGTTGTTTTCTTATTTACCTTCACACAGTCACAGTCACACAGTAATTTATTTTTCAAATTCAGATAGCATACGGTACTTATAGGTTTGAAAGTGTCCGCAGTTTCTGCTTTTCATCGCCCAAATGACTCAACCGCTATATCCTGGTTTGGCAGAGAGGCTGCACAAGTCTCTCACTCCTGCGCTGTATTACAGTGAAGGACACACCTTCTCCCGAAGGCACACTGCTGCTCTGTCTTTGCCCCTCAAATCAGCGTATGGATGTGTTTGCGCATGCGCAGTCAGTTCCCCAATGTGAAAATCATTTACGTAAAAAGGCAGATTGCTACGCTGCCTTTGTACGGATGATGATGAAAGGAAAGGTCAGACAATAGTTTGTACTTTCCCTCCTTCTGTTGTGTGATTGCAGCGGTGGTCATTTTGTAAGCAATATGGTGTGTATATGGTAAAATATGGTGTTTTATGAATCTGAAATTTCTATTATTAGCTGGTGACAGGATAACCGTGTGAATGGCATGAATTAAGAGGAAGAGGTGCTGCACATTTTGATTACATGCATCAGCCTGTTGTTGTAAAGGTTTTGACTGTTATATGAATTTGGGATGCTGCGCCATCCGAGTTGTTGTTGTCATTTTCTACGTCCTTCTGTGTTTCCAACACAAAGACGGATGCGCTGCCGTGTCATGAAATATATCTTGTTGGGAGAGTATGGAGGCTGTTATTGAATAATGGTTAAAGTTTCTTTACTGGTGTTTTATGATCTTGATTTTGTTAGATTAACACTTGCCAGCTGAAACATATGAAATTGTCATTGGTGTCGACATTGGTGATCTCGATTTGCAATGCCCTGCCTACCCAACCCGAGTGCTCACGGCACGTCACTGGTTGGGACACATTGTGTAACCATACCCTTGTGAGTATTATATGAACAGTACTGTACTGCAGAAAGTAGTTTGATGCCATAGAAAGGCAAGAAAAAGGCTATTGACAATGGACGAGAGACAGACCATCTTAAAAATGTAGGTCTTTCCCACAGAAATTACAAAGAAAGCCAAGGTGTCAGTGAGTACAGTCTCTTTCACCAAAAAGCAGTCAAAACAGGGGGGAAACTGACATGAAGGGGTCTGGCAAACCCAAAGCCACAACTGAATCAGAAGACAAGTTTCTGAGAGTCAGCAGGTTACGTGATAGGGGCTCACACCACAACACCTTCAAGCACAGCCTAACAGTAGTTGTAATAAGCAAGTCTCAGTTCCAGCTGTGAAGAGAAGACTTTGAGTTGCAGGTTTGACGGGTCGAGTTGCAGCGAAGAGGCTTTCCTGGGCCATGAAACACCACTAATGGACTACTGAAGACTGGAAGATGGTGTTATGGACTGATGAATCAAAGGTTGAAATTTTTGTCTCATCTGTCAGGATATTTGTACTGTTGAGTAGGTGAAAAGATGTGTGTGACATCATCTGTCAAATTTGGAGGAAACATGATGGTCTGGGGCTGTTTTGCTGGATCCAGGATGGGTGATGTGTACAGAGTGAGAGGTTTGAGGTTCACAGCACCCTGCAGTGCCATGCAGTACCCTCTGGTATGCCCCTGGTTGGTCAGGAGCCAACCAGGGGCCAGTAAGTCCAAGTTTAAACTACATTAGGAAGAAACAACAAGATGGTAACCTTGAAAACATGGGGCGATCCATTTAATAAAAATTTACTGTCCTCAAAAAGAAATCTGCTTCCTCAGCTACTAAATGCTCCGAGCTCAGAATCATTTCAATTGCCCTCAGTTATAAAACCAGACTCTGATTTCAGATACTGGCAATAGTTTGGTATTACCTAACTATCAGTATAAAAAACAATTAATCCAGGCATGGCCTTAACCTGGAGTTAACTTGCCATAGGAAGAGAGACACAAGGTGAAGATAGCACTGAATGATTATCACTAGGATGCAATAAACAAACACTTTAATCAACTGTTCAGTGTGCATGGCCTTGAATCTCCTGATAAACTCTAGTAATACAGTGGATCCACCTGCACAGCTGACAACCTCAACACTGGAATTAACACAATATATGTATCTTTAATGATAATAATAATAATCTGTAACCTGTGTCTTTGTAATGTAATTGTTCAATTTTTGTTAAATACTATATCCTTTCTATATTTTTATCCTTTTTTTTTCTGTTCTAGTTTTTACTCTCTGTGTGCTGCTATGACAAAATAATTTCCCTGATGTGAGGTGAATAAAGTTTGATTTTGTCTTAATAAGTAATACTTACCTGCTGAAAATACAGAAGTACTGGTACACATGGTAATAGTTTCACAAATCTTCACATATCAGATTTTTAACAGTTCATTGTCTAAAGCATGTTAATTGTTTTACGCTTTACATCAGTGTTAAAGTATACATGAATATAATAATAATAATAATAATAATAATCCATACCTTAGCATTCCATATTAACAGTTTACTGCTGCTTTGCATCTGCTAATCAACATATCACTGGGATGACAATAAAGTTGTAGCTAATCCAATATGCATATCAGAAAAAAAAAGTTTATTTTATTGAGCAAAGAAACAGGTCTGAGGCACTCAGATGGGTGAGGTAGAGTAAAAACCCTTCATTCAATGGGGTCTTCATCAGGGCTGTCCTCGACTGGCTGCCAAGCTGCTTCCTTTATAAGTTTAGGCAGGTCACATGATCAATAAATACATATGAGTCAAAAAGTTGTCTAAAAACAAAGATTACAACAACAATCTTAACACATTTAACACTTATTACCACATATCAGTCAAGGAAGTATTTTGTATTTTAACCAAAACCTTCTTCTCCTCTCTCAAAAGAAAAGTAATGATTAAATACATTTTGTAATAAGGTTAGATAGCAAATTCATTTCCAAATGATCTACAGAAAAGGAGAGAAATCCAGCTCTCCATTTAGGCCTGGAAACTGCATGGCTTTTAGAGTACAGATCAAAATGACTCTCTTTGTAGTAACTCTTTTAATCTCCTCCCCTGATTGATTTTGATACGTGTTCGATTCCTGTAATTTTCAAAGACTTAGAGCTTCCATGGCCTTCATCCTGGTAATGCAGAGCATGGGATACTGTGGGTTTTGTATTAAGATGGCATGTTTGTGTTCAGCCAGTCTGGCTTTAAGTTTACATTTGGCTCTGTCTATGTAAAGACATCCACAGACATCCACTCCTTGCTTCAAAATGTGAGTCCACAAACCAATGGATGACATCACATTACCTTTGTCCATTCTATATACAGTCTACAGTTAATTCAATTCAACACTTCCTTTACTAACTTCAAAAGAAAAGCCCGCTACTAGCATTTCCATGGACAGAAATGTATAACATTTGCCTGCCTGTGTTTGGGGTCCATCCTGTATTTACATCTATCACTCATGACCCAATCTTTGGTTAATCCTTTGTTTATCGACCCGTTTTAATTGACTTTTCTTTTCTTTTCTTTCTTTTTTTTGATGATATCCAATAAACCTGAAATTGTCCTCCTCACTCAAGCTCCACTTGCTCACCAGGTTTTCTCTTTGAAACTTTACAAAAGGTTGAATTACCCTAAATTTGTGAAGAGCTTCATGATTTGGGATTTTTTCAAGCAATGCAAGTGTTTCAAAAATCTTTGTTAGAGCAAGTAAACTAGGGTTAAGGTTGGGCAACTAAACTGCTTGATAAGGGTTAGAAAAATGAGTTATTTCCCTATGGCATGGTATAAACTTGCATCTTAATTATTAGCTATTACTCGTGTCCTGGATGAATATTAGATGTGCACTTTAGCGATCTGCCTCCACCACTCTCTTTTTTTCTGCACTCTGACAGGAAGTACCTCTACTTCCTTCCTTGGCATTGAACATCAGTATTGTACATTATACAAAATTGATCCTTTGACCATTGGGCTGAAATTCTGGTCCAAATATTGCACAAAACCCTCAGACCTGATACACTGAGAGCTGAGGGTGAACTGCAGTTGACCCCAACAGATCCAAACTTGCTGGAGGTTATGGTACGCAGCAGCTACAGTCAGTAGAAGCAGTGATGCATTCATTCTTTTTTTTCACACATTTTATCCACAATACCGCTCAAAACCCTTCAGGTATTTGACGTGGGAAAAAAAGTCCATTCACAGGGAAAATCTGTGAAACATATTATCCTTATTCATAATTTTTTTTTTATGATATATGACTCAATTACAATTTTGTTCCCACTCTGCTTTGATTATATAATCCAAGTCTTGTTTGTCTTGGTGGTGCATTTTCCTGACGGCAGCAGAAATCCAAACACCACTTCATTTGTGACCAGTAAGGACACACAAAAACTCACAGTACACAGTGGTGACCTTGAAACTCATGTACCTTTCAGTGCTCCTCCTGCCTTATCTTTACCCTGATACTGTGTTACTTTCAATACAGTGTACTGTTCAATACGTTGACCTTAGGAGTCTAGCATGATGTACATGAGAGATTCTAATGTTCTAACTAAATTTCTAGGAGTTTGCTCAGGATTGATTCAAGTACATAATAATAAAAAAATGCTTTTCTGGACACTCAAAGTGCTTTACAGAGACTATTACTCATTCATACCGGTGGTAGTAAGCTATGGGGCAGACTGATGGAGGCGTGGCCACCACCAAACCACCCATTCAACATTCATACAAAGCAAAGGTGGGTAAAGGACACACCGACAGCAACTGGGAGGAGCAGGAATCGAACCACTGACCCTTCGGTTGGTAGACAGCTGCTCTACCACTGAACCACTGCCGTCCCAACATCTTCTGACAACTCAGAAAGATGAGGTTTACTTCCAGAGTTGCTAACCAGCATTGTGGCACCCCATATTCTGATTGTGTTTGTAAGTTTACTGAAGCCAGATAATGAAAACTAACTGTGGAGATGTTGAACTTCATTGTGGAGGTCACAGAATAGCTTCAAACTCTCCAACATCATTTTCAACAGATAACTTCTTATGACACACAACATCGTAACTCTCAAATGCCTTCATCTCCTGAGAGGTAGTGTCATAATGTGACCACAACAAATAACACAAATACATTTTATTACTGGAAGAAGAATAGACCATTTTGGAGTTGGGTTTTTCTTGTTTATTTCCATTTAATGGACTTTTCCTTCATTGGATTTTCCTCCTCAGACTCTTTTGGATTTTTACCTGCCTGAGATGTGCAATGCTTTTCATTATCCATTGTTTTCATTTTGGCTGGCCTTTAGTGGGTTTGCAATCAAAATTTAAAATATTTTTTATTTTGAAAAACCCTGCAACATTCATGCTTTCTAAGAGCAGTAGTTTAAATGTGACTCAGTAGTTATTACTACTAAGTAGAAATATGTTGACAGGTTGCTTGTCTTGGTGTTTGGCATTTAGGTAGAGTTTCCTGTCTCTACTCCAACAACTTGTAGGACACTGTAGTGGTTTCTACTTTTCGGAAAGAGTGAAGATCATAAAGAAGATTATAGATGAAGAAAAGGGAACAAGGAAAACATTTTGCTTTAAAAGACCCAAGTATAAAAAAATCACACGTAACAATTCTGAAAATGTTTTACACATGCTTATCACAAGGTTTTTTGTTTGTTTGTTTTTAATTATACGTATAAGAAACAGTACTGAGTCATGAAGAGTTCCCAGACAAATTTTTGTCTATTCCAACCACAGACTGTGTGTAGAAATTGATGAAGCAACGGGGTATCATAAGAGTGCAATACTCCCGACTGCCACTAGATGCTGCTCCAAAATAACACTGGCTCCAGTTGATTTCTATTAAAAAAACTGTTGTTTTTGTTGAAACACTCAGTCAATACATTTCTTTCACAGGTCCTTCTTATAAGTGATCAGGTCCATCTATAAATAATTTCATCATTAAGTAGATATTAGGCTTCAAAAAGAGGATGATTTAGGGGCGTGGTTAGTTTGATTGACAGGTCTCGTCTCCAATGAGATTAGCACTGAACTTGAAACGAATGCACACTGAGCAGTGTCCTCCGGTTCAAGGGTCAGACGTGCCTCCTCACTTCACCTTCAAGTCTGGCTTCAAACAATCAACATGGCGACGTTCAAATGCCAAACTCCCTCAAACCAACAAGTGACATCAGCTTTGTTCATTCTATATATAGTGAATAAGTCTAACTTTATTTCCCCCCTCATTCTATTGTGCATGCAATATACGCAGCTGTGGATGTATACCATGTACTGTAGGTGTTTACAATTTCCAGTTACACTGACTCACTTTTCATATTGACTTTAGCAAAGTTTATTTATTTAGCAAACGGTAACAGTTATTAGTAAAATATGTTTTCCAAAGCTGATCATAATTATGTGCTACAAATGTCTGAAAGGTCTTACGTCATAATTCAAATGAGCACAGAGGTCCTGTGGTTGATGCCGTAATTTCTGTGGCATTTACAGCCTCCAAGGCCGCAGCAGCCACAGATATGAGGTGGTGGTTTACCTGGACAAGGTCAATACTGCTGATAATAGGTAGTTAAGATATATTCAGCAGCTTGACCTCAAATGACCTGATGAAACTCATTCATTGATTCATTCAGGGAGAGTAATCTGAGACACGTCTGGTTGGTAGCATTTCTCGTGTACTTTATATTATCTTTATTTCTTTATGGTGGTGGCAGTGGCTCAGTGGGTGAGGACGTGGATTGGGAACAAGAGGGTCACTGGCTCAAGTCCCAGCATGGAGTGTGGACTGGTGGTTGAGAGGTGCTAGGCCACCTCCAGGGCACTGCCAATGTGCCATTGAGCAAGGCACCAACCCCCCTGCCCCCCTTCTCCAAAGTATGATTGTTTTGGGAGCCTGTGTAAATGCAGTGTCATTGTGTGTGCTGTGCTGTATTGTGTATTACATGAACATAATGACAATAAACGCTTCTTCTACTATTTTATATGTTTTGCTCCTGCCATGTGAGGAAGCAGAAAGGCATCATGTCACATTGAGCATACTTGCACAGTAAGACAAAAATGCCCCAAACGATGAGAGGGGATTAGATCAAGTGTTTCCCTGGACGTAGATCTGATTTAGGATCCACATAAACCACCCTGTCACTGGAATGACATTACATTCTGAATGGAGAGTGTACTTAAAGCATTTTCATTCTGATCAGGCATTTATTCAAATAACAAGTGGTTCATGGAAATGTACCCACAGAGGTGCTTGGTCAGGCTTCACCTTCAGGGAAAGACAACACTGGAGAGGTGTGTTTGACCACTAATCTGCACTGCATAGAGTAATGACCTGAGATATCCTGCAGACCATTAAACTTCCTTAAAGTTTAAATATAATACAAAGCTTGATGGCTGCAGAATAGTGAATGATGAGTGAAGTCGTGCTGATGATGCAGTAAAAAAACTAGAGTCCGTGTTATCCAGCTGGCCTCTGACTGATCCAACTAGATTGTAAATGAACTCCACTGCACATTTGAGTTAAATGAGAGTTTATTTTCCTCACTGCCACTCTGCGTAAAATAAGATTTTTAGTAGAGAGAAAATTTTTAGTCACATTCAGATGAATTCTCTCAGTATTTTCTGTCATCACGTCAACAGATATGCTTCTATTGAAATCAGTCCAGCTGTTTCTAATCGACAACATCACTCTAACAATAAATGGCGGTTAGTCTTTGCAATCTGCAAAGTGTCTGCAGTTTATTAGCTGCTCCACTGACCTTGACCTTTAGTACCATAATTATCACTCTTATCTGCTGCTGTCTGCCCCGTGAAGAGATTAGAAACTGTGTGTCCAGGTCTGTAGATGTGTGTAAGTAAAAGCAATGAGCGGTCACAATACATTTGAATACACTGAACACATTTGAATAAATATAGACTTTAAAATAAAGGGTTTTCTTTCTTTTTGTGCTATTGTCATTACTTGATTTTGCTGATTTGTTATAGCTCTAGTATTTTCTGTTTCCTGTGTCCTTAACAAGTAGAAAACTACTACCAACATGTGTTCTGAAGACACAACACCTCTCCAAATGAACAAGATTTTTGAGCCTGGTCACTGTGCATCATTGTTGGTGACCATGCACAGATTATGTGTAAAAGCATTCAGGGTTACAAGATAGCAGCAATAAAATAAATTTACTGTCAATGCACAGACTCTACGGCATAATCTCAGCATAATCTCACTGTGGCCCCAGGAAGTGTGAACAATTTTATTCAGTAATATTTTCATTTGATATACTACAGAAAACCTTGTAGGGTATGCATGAATTATTGGTCACGTTATCAGCTTCAATTGTTATGAACCTGCAATTTCACAATTATCCAACTGATAACATGGAGATCCCATCAAAGGCAATTAGAAGCTCTGTCAGACCCATATCCCAGCATAAACTACGGTCCTTGTTGCAAAAATCTAGGCCATGTATACAGTCTGGGTAATTGTAACACGCAACGGAATTCTGGCAAATCACTCCCATAATCATTGAGGAAGGAGAGCAGATTAATACAGACTTGAAATATTCTTGTTGTCCAAAGAGATCCACTTGCTGTCCATGCACCGGGGTCCACAGGATCCTAAAGAAATGCCTTGAAAACCTTGAAATGCCTTGAAAACACCCTTTCCCCCCCAAAAAAAAGCACTGGCTGGTTGATATGTGGAGCTTTTGTACATTCTTGATTTCTTTACAGTGCTTGAATATAAAATCTCTACAATGTTTTGTTTCAGGTCCTAGCAGAAAATGTGAGGTCTTTATTTGTACAAAATTAAATTAAATTCAGTATGAATTACTTCTAATTTAAAAAAAAGTCCAATTTGAGGTGAGGAATGGACATTTCAGTAAATGTTGTGCTACTTTCCTGCAACCTTCATCAAGTGTTTCAGGAATAGGAGAACAAAAAGTAACCAGGGCTGATATACTGCAGGTGGTTGATTAATGGCTTGAGCTCAGGTGTACAAGCCTGTTGGTCTCCATGGAGACAGAGGAATGTCACACCCACTGACCCAGATTCCAGACATAGATGACATAATCACACACAGGAGGGGAAAAAAAAACATCATATGCTTTCAGGTTGTTTCCCTATAAGCTGCCCAAAACCACTCTGTCAGTTAAAAGCTGACACCTCTGAAAGTCCTGTCCATTGTCTGCATGTGTATTGAACATTTTCCCCTCTGTGGAATTTCCTCTCACTGAAGCATCTGATGGAGAACAGCTGGTGTTCATCTGCTTATCAAGCCAAACAGCTCATATGCTGATAGAGAAGGTACAACTGCATGGTGCATGGTAGTTTTTACCTTTGGGGAGCTCACTTTTTTGTGGTTAAAATAACATACTACATATTTATGTTAAGTATGAATGATAGGGAAAAAAATAGCTAAAAAGTAGCTTGTGGTGCCTGCTGTTTATTGCAATCATAGTCTGTACTGCTGAGAGTGGTATTTCACTCATTTAGCTGCATCACACCACTCAAGCTAAGCTTTTGTGTCTCGGAGAATTTGTGGCTCATAGTTGATGAGGACTGCAAAAAACTAATAATAAAGCAAAAATAATTCTGTTGGCATGCTAATCCTAATTATATAAATAATCTCATTCACTAGCGTAACATCATGGGTATAGGCCCCAGTGCAAATAATTTTTTTGTGCCCCCACCCCCACCTGAAACACATGCGCACCTCGTGCACGCTACATGCAGGCATGCGCGCATGACCGCACACACACAGCCATTCAAGAGAGGCTATGGTAAAGCTAAATGTGATGCTACGTTTTCTCGTTTTCATCCACATGCTTTTTTTTCCTTGTGAATTGAGAAACAACTCACCTCACATCATCGCGACTCATAATGACTGACAGGTATCAACGTGATTGGACAAATGATCATTTCCTCCTCCCATACCAGCCACTCAGCGTTACCTTACCGACCTGCCCCAAGCTGTTCCATTCACAATAATGGGGCTAGTGGCAAGTGACAGCTGCTTTTTTTTCTCTCTTCCTTCATGGGCCCCTGACGGCGTCTGGGGCCCATGAAGGGGCCCAATAATTATTGCTGAAACATCATAAGGCAGCTGTTACAAACTGTGAGCTCAAGGTGGTAAAGCATCAGCTGAGGCTACTTATTGTTCTAAAAACCTTACTTTGGTTAAAGGTTCGAATTCAAAATGTTTGATATTTTGACATGTTGAATAAGTTATTTTATGGTTTGCAGTAATTGTTTGTTATACCTTGTAAAACAAGTTGTATCTTCTATTTTGAGTCATCCTGATGATGTTTAATAATTTTCACCAACATTTGCAAGCTGTACAGAAGATGAAGATTCAGTTAGCTCCTATTGTTAAATTCCACTTTGATGATAAAGTCAAAAAATTAACTATTCCATTTTATAAAACCTTTGTATTGGTCAGAGTGGGTGATGGCGTACTGGAGCACATTGCATTGGAAAGAGTACATAGTATTTTGTCCACTAATGTTAATAGGGTAGATAACATGAACACTACTCACTTTAGTAACAAATAGGAGTTTCTTTCAAAGTGTTACAAGAGTGTATTTGAATTTCTCTTGCATAATCTTATGAATAAAATATTTATACTAACAACAGGTTTTACATGCACTGTCACCTAGAGTATCTCCTTCATGACTCAGTTAAATGTTTTCTGGGCTACCTATCCCCTGTTGATTTCTACTGTATCATCACAGACAGTGACTGAGTTGAGATTTCCACCATCCACAATCATCCCAGATGTTGCCACAACAATTTGGAAATGCGTTGGTTGAGAATTCAGGGCTGTGCCCACCACAGAGGAGTGAAGGTCCCCAGCAGAAGTGTTTGAGGTGCAGTTCCTCTCTCCTGTGGGGTTTTGGATGGGAAGCATGTTGTTCTGAAAGTCCTCAGAAACTCAAGATCCCAATATTTAAATTTCAAGGGAACATTCTCCATGGTTCTTCTTGCAGTCGTGGGTGCTCTGTATTGTTTTTGAAATCACTGATGTTGGGGGCTATGGAAGAACAAGTGATGGTGGACTCCTGGACAACTCAGCTTTTGGTGAAGTGCTCCGCCATAGTACTGTCCACCTACCTGCTGACCGACTGCTACCAGAAGCTGACCACCGAGGAACACAGCCACATGTCTTTGTAGCTGATGAGGCCTTTCCTCTGTGGAAGAAGCTCAAGGCCATTTCTTGGCTGTAACCTGCCAAGACAGCACCAAGTATTCAACTACCATTTGTCTTGACCTCGTATAGTGAAGAATGCTTTTGGGTCCTTTCTGCACAGTGGAGGATGGACAGGTGAGCCACCGAGGTTCATCCCACTGTGGCAGCGAAGTGTGTGAAGTCTGTCTGTGTCCTCCATAACTTTCTGCAGGTCACAGCAATGACAGGGAGCAGCCCCGTGGTCAGGTGGAGCCGCTGCCAGGTATAGGAAGACTCACTGCCAACACCTCGGGAAGAGAGGCCATCAGGGTTGTGAGACCTCTAGTGCACCCAAAATGTCTCTTTGAAGGACAACACAAAACTTTCCAAAGATCAAACTTCTTCCAATTCTGCTTTAGAATTATCAGCAATAAGTGTTCATGTAATCAGACATGGCTAAAAAGTCTTCAAAGTAAACTACTTTCACAAATTTTAAAAGGAAAAATTATAGATTAAGTACTTTTTTTTTTTTTCTCATTTTAAGGTTCCATCTTGCACTGAAACCTAACCATGGGGGAAAAACACAAAGTATATGACAAAGTACTCTGTGCACTGGGACAGTAGGAAAAAAAAAAAAAATCACATTTTTACAAGTTATGTATTGCGCTGAAGCACACTATGAGAAAGTACTGTGGAGAATAGGAAATAAATACTTTGCAAGTTCTACATTGCACTGAACAAACTGATCAAAACCCTAATGGACAGCATTTTGTGCATGTGTGCAATAGAAAAGTCAAAGTGTACATGTCCAGTTTCTATATTGAGCCTAACAGGGGTAGCATCAAAAATAACTTATTGTATCTGATATATCACAAATTCTCTACTTCAAATAGAGAATTTGGTCAGAAAGTAAGCTCCTCAGGAACAGTGCGTCATCAAAGGGTGGACTTTAGTTGTGATCTTTCAAAGTGTTGACGAGCAGGTCCTCTCGGCCTCCCTGCCCTTCTTCGAGAGACATAATAAACAAAAATTGAGAACAGTCCTTGGCGTAGAACTTAACCACTTCCACCCGAGCGCCCGCACCGGTGCGGGCAGACGCAAAATTTCAGAGCATCCCTCTGATCTCAAGCCTATAACTTCACAACCACCAGATGAAACAATTCTTTTACTGATTCTGCTACAGGAGGCGTGGACTGTGACTAAACAGTTGTGGTTCAATATTCCAGCAAATGTTTTAACTGATTTTAACAGCTTTAAACATTTTATATGAAATTGACCCCCGCTGGGAGCAAAAGCGATCGCGATAATCAAAGGAGCTGGAAAAGGCGTCATTTAACTTTACACCACATATTATACATCAAACCGCATGAGGAAAGTCTCTTCTTTAAAACAAGACCACTCTTACCTTTCTATGATTTACATACGTCCCTCCAGCTTCAGAAAAGTAAAGTAAGTGTTGTGGAGAAAAAAATCCAGGCAAAAATATTATCCATTTTTGTCATTTTCGCCGTTTAAATCCGCTCAAACTTTACTTTCACTCCTCATTC
>OOFC01042412.1:0-20021 GCA_900323345.1 Pseudochromis fuscus
TCAAAATACCAACACCAAACTTTCCTGTTGGACTAGAACAAACATAGAACACTGAAATCACCATTGTGCCTCTAACAGACGTCTCTAATAGCAGGATGTGGGCCATTTACAGTATAGTAATAAGGCTAGACTGGTCACAGTTTTATATTCTACTCTACACAGAAAAAAACATTTGCCATTTTACATTGAAAAAAATCTCAGTGGCGAGTGGATTCATCGCCCCCCCTCTAAAAAACAGGAGAGCACTTATTCAGCATAATCGATCTTACTTGTGTGTAATTGCTTCTTCTTCTTCTACAGAGAAGGAGACATTTTTCAGGATCGTTTGTTCTCATAAAGCTAAAATATTCAAATTGTGACAAATTGTAGTCTGTATAAAGCAGGACAGCAGGTAGTTTAAGTTCTTTATTAATCCAAAATGCTAACAGTTTAATAAATAGGATGTTTTTTTGTTTTTTTTACGATGCGGTGCGTGTAATATTTCTTCTTTTTTTAAACACAGACTTCTTCGTCCTCAGTGCAAACGATTCCCTATGACATCAGTTAAATATGAAGGCGATTTGCTCGACATGTTGAGGTGTTTTGCTGTCAATACCTCCCACCAATAAGTGACCCCCCATTATAAATGCATGATTACTGACAGATACCCCACTGACAAAATCCATTAGTGAGCTAATGAGAGCTCCACACGGTGAAACGCCGCCTCCTCCCCCCACTCCTCGCTCCACCTTTTTAAAAATGGAAAGCTACACGATGCCATGAAACAGCACATTATGACTTGGTTATTGTCAGAAATTATATCTGGTAAGAGGTGCTTAAAGAGCTGGAGGTAAAATAATGACGGAAATCTCAACGGGGGGAATATGGGACACAAACGGCTGTTACTTTAAAATGGGCCTATTTATTTCTTTTATTTGACTCTCTTGTGCCGCTGCCGTCTTTCTTCTCCACTACAACCTCTTCCTTTGTCTCACTTCCTCCCTCCTCTGGTCTCAGTAAACAGCTCGGCCTCGGTCCTACATCCACGAGTGCTTTTGTTTTCTGGAATGTCATTAAAAATGCAACTTTACGCAGAAATAAATCCTCGCTCCTGTATGGAGTTAATGTGAGTTCTGCCCTCGAGGTGCAAACATTCAGCTGATTTTTATTTTTTTTTTACATCCTTATCTAACACTGAATATGTAACATTCTGTATGCAAGGTGAGCTCAGCGCACCACACCAAAGAGTGATTATCGGCTCTCTTTGAAGCACTTGATGGCTTAGAGCTCAGCGTAAACAATTATCTCTTCAGCCTACTCTGGATTGCCTGTCGCAACAAATGCCTTTCCCGTCACCTCTACCGGCCTCCCACTTCCCTCCACATCCCACCTTTTACAAGGGGAACAGGGAATGGTGATGCAGTCTGCGATCATGTGGGACCCTTTAATCTGACCTAACTGCCTTCGTGTTAGGTGGATGAGGCAGACCTGTGTCTTGTCAAGATGTTGGAGCTGACGTAAACCAGAAATATCTGGTTTAACCTGCTCTACTGTCAGGTGCAAGTACCTTACTGTAACAGGTAACAAGTCCCAGACAAGATGAGAAACACTAATGTCTGGACTTATTATGTGTGTGTGTGTGTGTGTGTGTGTTAATGTGTGTAAAACATCCTTGTTTTGATTGACCTCTTTTAAGACGGGATGAATTTGACGTTAAACTCAGCATCACTTGCTAGAAGAACGATGTGATGCTCCTCACCTCCCTGAAAGACCTGGTCACACTGGGAATTTGTGAATAGGTGATTGTATTCTGTTAAGATTGATGACCACAGGCTGTTTATAGAAATGGACGAAGCAAACAGGTCTGAAAAGTGAAGCCAGTGCAGAGGCACAATACCACCAATGACCACTAGATGCTGGCTCCAATAAACTTTGGCTCCAAATGGTAATTTTCAATCATGAAATATTCAAAAATATCATCATTAAGTAGCTATTAGGATAAAAAACTATTTAGTGGTTGTTTTGATTGACAGGTCTGTCAGGTCTGCATTGTAAACTTCAAGGGTCAGACCCGCCTCCTCCCTTCATATCCAAATATGGTCACTTCTCGCTCCAAATGGCCACGTTCAAATATCAAACTCCTGGCTTCAAAATGTGAGTCCACAAACCAACAGGTGATGTCACCTTAGCTTCGTCCATTCTATACACAGTCTATGTTGATGATATAGGTACAGTGCTAGTTAATAAGCTACCGCAGCTAATGAGCTAACCACACTAGCACTAGCGCTCACTAAGCTTCTTCCTGTTGTTTGTGTACAGGGCAGTTTACTCTTCGTGGTATTTTGAGAATTTAACTAAAGCTTTGAAAGCTTCAAAAATAAAACAACTGTCAGATGTAGCAAGAATGCTAACAAAACTTAGCTCGCCCTCAAACAGGACAATATGTTTACTCAAAAGACATATTTACCTCCACCTAGAAGTTATGTTTTCACCTGTGCTGGTTTGTTGGTTTGCTATATACTGTAACATGCCTTTAAATAAAACTCAATAGTTTGTTTTGGAGAGAGACAGGATATTAACCAAGGAACAGCTGATTACATTTTGGCTAATCTCAGAGGATGAAATCCTGCCTGAAAAAAAAATCCATAAATCACAGAAAATCTCTTATGTTGGGCAAATGTTTTAACAAGATACTGTTGCTATTTCACCACAAGAGGGCAGCAGTGTTCAGTCTACAGCATCAGTACTTTCTGTTACAAAAGACAAATAATGGAGATCTATTTTACCATTTTAAATGCTGTGGTGACCAGGCCTTTGAACCCTCACTTCACTCTGCACCTGATGTGATTATAGCATCATTCTGGAGTCTCAGCTAATCCTCATCCATCTACTCCACTGCCTCCTCCCTGCACCAGCGTCCCCCTGTGTTGGATATATACATTCAGTATGTGTGGTTATACAGTCGGACTGATGCCTTACATGAACTTGCTACACTGTGGCAGGTTGCGGGGAATCATCGATGGGATTTGTTTGGAGAATGCTGCAGCGATGGGGATTCAAAGCCCCGGTGATCTGGATTAGGGACAACAGTGTGGACCAGTTCTTAAAGATGGGGAATTTTGAGAGGTAGGGTGGGGGAAAAACCTCAACTTGAACTTCTCAGAGGGGGTTACTCTTGAGTCTCCTCTGGGCTTTGATCTGTGGCCTGTGGATCTGCCACAATCTCCTTGGCGATGCCCTCGACATCTACTGGCTCCTCCGTCTTGATCTCTTCACCCTCGTCTTTCTCTTCGTCTGTATCTATGCCATTTTCAACCACAGCCTCGACTTCTGCCGCGCCCTCGTCCTGCTTTTCTTTGGTCTCGCTCTGAGTTTCAACAGTCGCAACGGTTTCCTTGACCTCGCCGTTTTCTAAAGGCTCTCCGTTCTCCTTTGATCCGTCTCCATCCAGTGCTATCTCCTCTGCTGCTTCTTCAGTGCCGTTTTCTGATGCTTTGTCTTTCGTGTCCACCGCCGCCACATCGTTCTTTATGACAGTCTCTACGCTGATTTCAATCCCGTCATCAATCTTTCTATCTTCCTCACACCTTGCCTCCATTTCCTTCAGCGTCTCGCTTTCTCTCGCTGCCTCCGCCTCGGCCGAGTTCACCCTTTCGTCGCCGCTCTTGTCTTCCTCCTGCTCGGCCTTGTCTCTGTCGTCGAGGATCTTGGGATCCTCCGTCTCCTTCTCTGTTTTTGTCTTTTTCTTCTTCTTGTTCTTCGCCGAGTCTTTGATGCAGTTCTTGCTGGACTTGCTTCGGGGTTTGAAGATTAATTTCTGAAATGTTTACATTAGCAATGTTAGTGGAATGCATTGAAACTCTTTAAATATGGCCACGAAGCAGTACACACACACACAGACTTAATTAAGAATGGATCACAGCGGATCTAATACAGCGCTGGGATAACTAGCTTATTCAAACAAGCCTCATTGATGCAGAGAAGGGAAATTGAGGCCATTGTGGGGGAATTATTGGTGGCCTTGAGGCCTTCAGTCTGACCAAACAAAAATTTAATGCAATATGTCCTCAATTACTCGAACAACTTCTGCAGGGTTACTGCGGGGAGAGAGCGAGGGAACTGAGATATACTGCGAAGAAACGGGCAGGAAAATCTTGTTAACGCCAGCAATTCCCCGCATCCTAGAGCCTATTAAATTTGTTGTTGCAATGGTGGTTTAAATTCGGGTCACAGAAAGCGTCAACGTGGATTCATTCCACCGCAGACAAAGGTTAGCTTTAGAGGTTATCGCCACTATTTAGGGTCGCCGAGAAAGCATTTCCAACCCCGGCTCCCCAAACAACACTGTTTCTGTTGTTGGAGAATATTTCAAGCAGGGAGAGGAGTTGGTTCACATTAGTCCAGCGCTGTGTTTGTCTACTTAAACCAAAACCAGCTGTGAGAAAAAAGGAGGAAGCAAAAGGTGATGTTGGGCTTGGCTATATAGCAAGCAGGTGACCAGTGGGAGATCCTTACGAAAGCCAAGAGATATACGGAGGAATGTGAGGTCGTGTACCTTGGATTCCCTCCTCTTGCGGCCGACGACGGGTCTCTGCAGGAAAACGATCTGTTTGGTGGACAGACTCCCGTCACTGAAGGATGGGGACAAGAGGACAAAAAGAGGGAGAGGGGGGGAAAAACAAGAGACATGAAAATGGTTGCATTTCAACAAGATCCTGCAGATTATTTCATTTCTTTAGTCACTGCATAACTTATTTATAAATGATTAAAAAGTAAAAAGTGAGAAAGAAAGTGAGCTTTTCACTTAGAACACAACACTTAGAGATGATGTTAGAAATGTTGGCAGATTTTTCATAATTTATTGTTGTTGTTTCTTGCTTGAAAAATGTGCAGATAAGTGAAGATAAATATGTAGAATTCAGTCCAGAGTACAGTCCTGTGATAACGCGCACTCTTTCTGCCCATCCATCAAGATGACTGCTGCCCCCTGCTCGTGCCTCACTCTCTTATCTGACACTTTAAGGATATAGGTTCACATTTGTGGTCCAACCTCTTTGCTGCCATCATCTGTCAGTGTCACGTCTCCCGCACTTTAGGTTTGAATCCTGCAGAATGAGACGGGGGGAAATGTACAACTTTTCTTCTGCTTCTCCTCTATTCCCCAAACATAATCCTCCATCCCATGCACATGTCACACTCCTGTGTTCTGAGGAGGATAATCTGCACAAGTACTCGCGCTGACAGATTAATCGTGGCGGGAAATGCAGATTCGTCTCTGAGTGGGCTTCATGTCTCTCGCGTTCACTCTCACTCTTTCGTCTGCTCGTCTTTGTCACGCAAAGATTTTTTCTTAGCCCAAAATGCGCCCTCTTGCTAAACCCGCTCGGTTTTCACTCTTATCTCATGTGACGGCCTGATCTGTGGCAGTTTTATTGTTTGTTTCTGTGTTATTCCCCTTTATTTTCCTCCCTTTTGCTGTTATTGGACGTGGCTTAAAAAGGAGATATGTTGCCCCGCACCGCTATCTGACACAAGTTCAATAACACATGCGCACACACGCGTGCATGCACATACGCACAAAACTTGGGCGCTTTTTTCTAAAGTTAAGCTGCCCGCTCAACCTTGCACATGGGGGAAAGATGGCAGGTTTATGATCGCTGCACAACCCTAAAAGCCTGCTACAAATCTTCCTTTTCTCAACATCAAATGGACTCGGGACTCCTACAAGCAGAAGGCTTACTATCTAAACCATCCCCCAAAAAAGAAAAAAAGCCCGCCATAACCTCTTTTTCCATTACCTCCTTCCTTCCACCATTTATCCATAAGCTATTTTCTAGGCTGTCAAGAATGCTGGACGGCTTCCTGCTGAATCAAAGCTGAAAACTAACCCCGAGTTTCCAGCAAAAAGCCCCAGCCCATTAAACTAGAAAAGAGTGGATGGCTTAGAAAATTACAGGTCCTTACCGAACCTACTCCTGGCTGTCAGCGCCGGCCACACTATTATAACTTGAAGCCATATAGAACAGCAATACCCGATGCCTATTTATGTGTGAATGTACCTGTTGGTGGCTTCATCTGCAGGGGAGAGGAAAAAACTGCACAACTGTGCTGCAAACTGCCACATGGAGTATATGTATTTTTAAAAAGTGGCACAAGAAATGCTGCATCCACACTGCAAATCTGTCTCACACACACTGACACAACCAATTTAGATACCTGCAGTAATGACCAAATTTGTGTGAGCCTTCTTTTTTTGTTTTGTTACCTTGTGCTTCATTGTGCTGCAGTTATTGCAGAGAAATTCACATTTACTGTAGTTAATGGCTCTAAAATGTAATTACCATCTACATTAATTGAACGCGGCGAACATGAATGCGTGCTCTGACACAACTACATGAATTAATGTTGTGTGGAGAAGCCGCTGAGCACCAGTTAGCATTAATTTCAGACGACGCTGAGATCGCTGACACTTATCCGACCCCTCCAGATGAAGTGCGGCCCGGAAAACCCTCAGACGCTACAAAAAACAACTAAAAAAAAAACAAAAAACAACGTGCATTCGCAAATCTCCCCATTTAAAAAACGAGGGAGTCGACACCACAAAAACAAGTGTAATGACTATTGCTAATCTGAAATAGATCATCAACCATTATTTCGACGTGTGAAATGTTTTCCGAGGCAGGGAGAGAAATGAGCTCCGTCTCGTACTGTATCTAGGCCGACTCTGATTAATTAGCCATGTTGTGCTGTTGTGTTGTGGCATTTTGAAAGAAAGGAGAAAGAAGGGGGATGGGGTGGGGGGAGTGTTGGAAAAAAACAAAGGATGAGAATAGAGAGGTAATTAATCAGCTGTGCTGTGAAGGAGCAGCAAACATGGCCGACTGAGGTGGGGGCAGAGCAAACAATCGGTCAGCGCCCTGATGGAAATGCTGCATGCACACTTCATCAGTTTGACACATCAAAGTATATTATGAAAGGACAGCTTCACATTTGTTCATGCCTGGAAGAGTTATTGGTGGCTACCATCATTTTTCCTTCACCTTCTGGCTGCACAGAGCTCCCCCCGTTTCTTTTTGGTAAGTGATCCACGGTTCTTGTTCTGCATGAAGATACTTTTCTAAAGTTCAGCTGGAGCATAAATGAGCCATCTGCAGACTTTCAAACGGACGCTTCGAACATGGGTTGCAAGTTGACGTTAAATTCTCTTGCAAGGACGACGTGGTGCCTCTCACCCCCTGTAAGACCTGGAGTTTGTGAATAGCTAATTCTGAAAGATTGATGACATTAATTAGCAGCTAATGAGCAAACTATAGTGAAGTCACAATAGCACTCTATGTTTCTCTCTGGTTTTTGTTTAAGGCAGTTTACTCCCTATGGCGTTTTGGGTGCAAACCAGTGGTGTAGTGGTCTCTGGAGAAGTGGGTATACTCTCAATTTTTGCCTTTTCTTTATTTTTTTTTTAAAGTAGTCCAGAAAAGAAACAGTGACATGTAAGACTACTCTATTCAGTCTACCCAAAATTCCATCAGTAGTATTTGCTCACTATTATAAAATGATCATGACTTGATCAGCAGCAGTTTTTAGGCATTATTGGTCCCCATCCACCAGGACGCAGACCATTTAGGACCAGACTGCAAAGAAAGAATAAAGTTGTTTAAATCTATATGTATTTTGTTATTTTTCCACTCACTTCAAAGACGTTATTCTGCCTTTCTCGTTCGCATTTCCAATAACGAGTATCTTTCAACGAGACGTCCAGTGACCTGTCAATCAACTGGGGTGGCACCTGAGATGTCCAATCAGGTTCCAGAGGTGGCCAGCTAGCAATATTTTCCTTTGCATGACCCGCCCTACTCTGTCTCTGATTGGCTTATCAGTCCTCATGCCTAAAGTTAACCAGTCAGTGAAGGCAGCGAGTATTAGCCAAGTGAAGACAGGGTAGGCGGGTCATAGCTTCACCCTCCTCCAAAAATGGGACTGAATGGTGCGTATCATGGAGGATTAAGAAGAGCGTATACACAATGCTGACTGAATAATAAGTAGGTATACACCGTGTACCAGCGTATACCCTGCACTACACCACTGGTGCAAACAATAGGAAATAGGAAAGGAAACTCTGAAAGTGTCAAAAGAGGTCTCAGATGGAGGGAGGCTAACTGAATATATTTCAGCCTCTAACACGACGATGATGCTTAGTGGCTGAGATCAATTTCCCTTCACATTCTGGTCGCAAAGAGCTTTCCCCGTTTTCTTTTTTTTTGGTAATTGATCCACAGTCCTTGTTCTGCATGAAAATACTTTGTAAAGTTTAGCTGGAGCATAAATGAGCCATCTACAGTCTGAGTTTAACAAATCAAGTGGGGATGATCTAGAGTTCAAGTCTTTTTAGTACAAAATTCCCCTTTGTGCCTCCTTTGATGCTTTGCCTTGTGAAAGGACAGGGAGCAGAGACACAGGATAGATCGAGGGGACTGAAACCCAGAGCTTTCTCATGGAGAACTGGATACAGGACTCAAAAATTCATTTGAATTAAAGGTTCTTGATTGTGAATGAACCAAAAGTTTTGTAGAATAAGAATTCACAAATATGAAAAATCCTGATTAAACATTCATAAGAGAGAGTAAAAACAAACAGTGCAAAATTCTGCATCCAGACTTTTACAGATGAATCTTTTATGATGGGTTTTATTGCAATACCATGAATGACCACAGGGACATATTGGCAGCAAGGATGACTGGTGACCGCAGACTCTATGTAAAAGAAAGATGTACCCACTGCATCTGAGAAGTGAAGCCAATGTGGTATTGCTAAAAAGTGCAATACCGCTAATGGCCACTAGATGGTGACGTCAAAAAATCAGGCTCCAATTTACTTCCATTAAAAAAAAAATCGACTTTATTCGAGAAATACTAAGTCACTAAAATTATTCTGACGTCATTAGCTGAAGTCAACTCTTCTCCTGAGAGTCCTGGTGGTCTGTTTGAAAATCATTTCATCTTTAAGGAGATATTAGGCCTGAAACAGAGGTAGATTCAGGATGATTTGATTGATGAGCCTGGCCTCTGCTAGACCTGCCCCCTCACATCTCCAAAGCTTTGCACTCTTATCCTTATATGGTCACTTCTGGCTCCAAAGAAGCCAAGATGGTGACGACCAAATATCAAACTCAAGGTTTCATCATGCTACTCCACAATGGCCGTCATCATTGTGGCTCAGTCCATCACGTCTGTCACTCTTAAAGTGACACTGCTCTTCAAAATAAGAGCTTTAAAAACATTTTGATGGTACAATGACTTATAACTAGGAGAATGGCTTTTTTCATTCCCACTCCATGCCCCTAGCGACTGATATTTCCTTCAGTAGGTTAATATTGAATGCAAGCATGTAAATAATTTAATTAATTAAAATTTTAACTTAATTAAAAATATACAGAACCATAATCTGTTGTATTGAGATTAAAATATTCTGTAACTGAGGAACAGACAACTTGACTCTTCTGAGGATACTGTCATTTTTTTGTTCCAGTTTAAATTTGTATAATTAATAAGATTGTGAAAACACCTCTGAAAATAACACCCATGAATTTGGCAGTTGATATGTGTAACTGAGACTGATAAAACCTCATATCACTTCCACCCAAACCTTCAAGGACTGCAGGAGTTTGTCCCTGATCACAACCTGATGAACCAAATTTATTCATTTTTAATACAAAAGGCAATTTTACAGCGATACACAAATCTAATGTGAAAATGGCTCAAAATAATGTTGTAGGTGTCGGATTCGGAAGATAGTTTCAGTTGCTATGGCAACAGCTTAACTGACACTGACGAGCTTCTTTTATCTCCTTTTTGAAATGTCCTTGATGAAACTGTAGCTTCAGGTCTTCGTTAGTTATACTGTTTTTTGTACTTGTTGAGTCATGATTCAGACGGCAGGTTAAATTCATAAACGATCGGTTTATTGCCAAACAAGCTGTCTGCGGCTAACGTGCAGCTCATACAACACTCTGGGATTAATCTAGGTTTAGCAGAGGATTAAAGACACACAAGAGAAAAAACCTCATTTAAGATACTAAGAAAAAAATAAACATACAGCCTTGGACCAGAGCCACCGTCGTGTGGCTGGCTTCTTTTATTTCGATAAGGGTGGTAATTATCTAACACCATTGTTTATTCTTTGTAATTGTTTTGGAGCAGCCTTTGTCTTTGTGAGTTAGATTAATTACTGTGTTAATGTTGATTTTTCACATGTGAAACTTGGCTTCTTTCTTGGGGGGTTTTTAGTGAAATAAGTTGACAGTGAGGCTATAATTTTAATGTTTTACTGCCTTCAACCTTTTCTGGAAGCAGATTTAGCTCACTGCATTACTGACTAACCACACACACACACACATGGCTACATCTTTATTGTTATTAGTGTGACATATTATCCGACTGCACCAGGAGAAAAAGCTGCTTTAATAGATCAGAATTATCATTTTTTTTACCAGGGTAAACTACTTGACTGCTCCAACACCACACCAGCCTGTTGACGGACTAACTCTGTTTTGAAGTGTGTCTGAGAACATGCGAGGCCTTTGACCGTAAGCGGATGTACACTCATACAGCTCCCACGAGTGATGAGTCAGCACGGGGCTTAGTGAAAGAAAACCGTTACATTTCTGTGAAGAGATTTTCCACCAACAGTCAAAACTACTGCTGCTGCTTTTTTAACCGTTCAACAACAAGCCGCAGCTGCTGCTGCTGCTCCGAGCTCAGCTGTAAATTGGTAGAGATTTAGGTCAATTTCTGTCAAAAGCTGTCACATTTCTTTCAACAATCACCCGAGCGTTTTATATTTTATAACCAAGTCTTCACAGGGATACTGTAGTGTACAAGTTTATGATATCTTTAGATTTGGAATTTAACTTGTATGGCAAGTTTTTACACTAGGCCTACTTTACAGCTTCCCTTTTCTCGAAGCTCTTTGTGAACTTTCCAACAACTTAATTATGTCAGCAGAGACACATGGCACTTCATACTGTATACTTCCACTTTATACTTCCACTTCTGCTGTACTTCTGCAAACAAGTAACTTTGCAATTGAATATCGTTCCTAAACTTTATGATCAGTTTCACCTCAGTGTGCTAGAAGCTACTTTAAAATGCTGCTTGCATGTTGATGCATCCAAAAATAATCCAATTATATCCAATAATAAGTGGATATAAACTCTGAGGGGGCTCGTTTGTGCAATCAAAACTTTTACTTTTGCTGATTTTTCTGTACTTTCATGAACTTTCATTGATCTTTGACAGAATTTTTGAATATATCTCAACACTTTGATGGATTAATGGTTAAGTTACATGCAAAAAAAGTGTATGCAACATATCAAATAAACTATTTATATCATATTCAGAATGCTTATGAAAAAGTCGCCACCTCTACTTTGACATGCGTTTCAATACAGAGCGTAAAAGGTAATTTAATGTGTCTTTAGTGATGATCAACAGAACAGGTCTAAACAGATGTCTGCAAAGTGGTGTTAAAATAATTTTAGATATAAAATATAAAACAATCACGGGACACAGTTAAATCATGACTGTTGGTGTTACAAATCAAACACATAAATCTGTGAGAAGTCATAAAAAGTCTTCCTATTGCTTTTCCTGTAATTCCTCCTGGCTGCCAACAGAGGTCATTAGAGGTCACAGATTACTGGTTGCCCCTCCAATCATCAGGTGAGGCTGATTACCTGTTAGTCTTGATTACAGGAGTCGGCAGCACGCACGTGAGTCTCCATCCGTATGTGGCCAGGGACTGAAGCAGAGGAACGTAATCAGCCTTCACCTGCAAACCCTGTGGAGAAAACAAGACGTCCATCACGACCTGCAATCAACCCAAACAACCTGAAACCTGCACACAGCCCTCATCCTCTCCTCCTCGCTTTAACCAACACAGCACAATGAAAGGTAGCATGCATGCATAACGTGCTGCAGACTGTGATTACAGCAGTGAAACATCAAGGTATGAAATGCAGTCCGGGGCTGTCACTTAGAAACACAACTCTCAGCTTTTCAAAAAGCACTCAGATAATACAGCTTTAATACAATGTAGCTACATGTGCTGTGTTGCAGCTTGTTTTTCAGCAGCGATGTACACGGCAAAAAAGAAGAAAAGCTCGAGACATAAATCAACCGCTGCACAAACTCCCCGGCTGCCATGAGTCAACATGGCAACCATCTCTATTCATGACAGGTATTTGTCAGCACACTGAGTCCTTCGGCAAATAGACTGCTCATGTGAAACCGCTCACTTTGCGGTAAACATTTTAATGCTGTTTGCACTATTAAAACACAATTAAATGAGCCATAGTCGCGTTGTCGTGGTGATGGATTTAAATCAAGCACAGAAATGTGAAATGCTTAATTTGACTTGTGACTGAAATAAACGAGTTAGTCAATGTACTTAGAGCGCACACACACACACACACACACACATACATAGACATACATAGAGGAAATGTATGAGTGGTTTGCCGTCGTGCCATGTTAGTCATCTGTAGAAAATAAAAAACCACAACGCGTGCCAGTCAGATTTCTTACACCTGCAGCAAAAATATGCATCTGCACACACACACACACACACACACACACAGAGCTGCTAATTATTTATATCCTTCAAAGAATAAGTCCATTTCCTTCTGAAGTTATGGAGCATGCAAGGGGAAAAAAAACAACATTTGAATGAGAAGAGTGAAGTTGAAGTGAGAGCATTCAGGCCGTTGCACTTCATTGCAAGGATTCCAGACCGTTACACCCGGTGCTGCAATATGAGTCCTGATATGAGTCAAGAAGGCAGTGAACAAGAACAAAGTACACCGCAGAAACTTCACAGAGTCTATTCATAGTGCGCTGATCAACTGTACGAGAACAGAGACTCGAGAATACATCACACCTACACACGCTACATTAGCCTGTCACTGTACTGACGGCGAAGTGTGAAAATCTCCTTCTTTCTAATTAAAGCTGAGCCAGCCGAGGTTTTTCATGTGAATGTACTGTACGCCCGCCTTCATTAGCCTCCGTCACACAGAGCGGCTGCGTGTCCCTTTGTCCCTGAAGGAGGTGATACCTCAAATTCATGAAAAGCAGGGGGTGAATCAAAACTTCAAAGCAAAATATGAAACCTAGGAAGTCTAACAGCTTTTGTGAGGCACGCAATTTGACTTTTGAGGTATCATCAACCAGCCGGGGTAATACTGTAATGGTGCACCTAATACGTGCAGTTTGCTGATGATATCCCGGATATTTTGCTTCTGTTTTGGAGCTGTGAACATTTGCAGTTACTTCCTGCTCCATTACTAGTGACAGTGTCAATTAATAAGTTAGCAGAAATGAGTTGTTTTAACTTCAGATATGTTGTTGATTCATCAAGTTAGAGCCTGGTTAAAAACTTGCTCTGACGTTTTTGGGGATATGAGATCTCGATACAACCTCCATCAGCTGTTGCACCGACCAGACGCTCAGAGCTTGTGTTTTTTTCAGCTGAGGTTTTTAAATATAATTTCAACGTTGCACTGAGGCACTGTTATTGTACATTGGACTGATCTATTTAGTGTTTTCCCCACATAGCAGAAACTTGTTATTCTGACTATAGCCATGCAGACTGTTTGTGTGCTGTGCAGTGATGATGCAATGATGCAGTGACGATTCTAACCAATAAGATTTTAGTATCTGTTAGTACCTGGCTGGAACCCCAGGAGAGGAGGTACTAAAAAAAGTGGTACCAGGTACCAAGGTCCAGGTACTTTTTGCCAGTGGAAAACTAAACCACTCGAGTCAAGTCGAGTTGTTACCATATCGTGTAGTATATATGTATATAAAAGATGGATGTAGCCACTGGATCTCAAAAGTGAAGCCAAAGTGCAAAAATGCAATACCACCAATAGCCACTAGATGCTGGCTCCAGAAATCTCTGGCTCCAATTCAAACATCATCATTTACAGCAATAAAATAATCAATTAATCAATAATAATACAGCACATAAAACTTGCACTTTTAAACCAAAACCTTCTCAAATGTTTTGACTTCAAACTTCTTTGATCTGTTTCTTTCAGATGTCATTGAGTTGTTTAGTTTAAAAGCATTTTTACAGCTTATTTAACAAACTCCAAAGATCTTAACAAAGGCGCCCACGCTCACACTGTGACCCAAATAAACCTAAACCAATTCCTTCAAACTGAAAATGCAGTGATGTTGGTCTGAGTGGCTCCAACTGACTTCAATTCAAAAATGGTCCTTTTCACACACGTTTTCATACATTTTTCCCACAAGTAAAAAAAAGAGGAAGATTTAGGGGCGTGGTTAGTGTGATTGACAGGTCTGATCTTAAATACTTGACAAGTGGTTCAGAGGATCATTCACCAGTGAACTCCAGTCTCACACACATTGGACAGTGTCCTCAAGTTCAAGGGTCAGACCCCCCTCCTCACCCCTCCCTTCATATCCAAATACAGTAAAAAATAAAAAAAACAACATGGTGAAGTTCAAATCCCAAACTCCTGTCATCAACATCAGAGTCCACAAACCAACGCGTGATGTCACGGAGACTACGTCCATGTCTTACATACGGTCTGTGCTCAGAACATAACTTTTGTCCATAATATGCAGTGTGAGTGTTGAGAGGTGACTTAATATAATTGCTTATTCAATATCTATTTCCCTCACGCCATGGATGTTTGCAGGCTAAATGTCAGGAGTCCATTAATGAGTCTATGGGCTGTGGTTAGCTCAGACGTTTCTTTAATAACAGAGGACAGAGAGAGAGGGCTGAACGCTCCACAAGGTTTTAGACAGCAGAGATTACAAGTAGAAAGTTGGTGGGGGGCTTTGCAGTCAAGGGAGCTGTAGTTTTTTTTCTGTGCTCACAAAGTAATCATTGTTTGACTTTGTTAAAAGTACAATGGTCAGAATTTCTCCTGACAGCTGCTGTGCTGATGCCAAATTGTCTTGGAAAGAGCAAACCCAGTACACACTTACTGTTTTATTTATTTATTTTAGAGGCTGTGAAGTCCCGTGAAACTGAATCTTGTCTTGATCTCTGTTCTGGTCACTTTTCTCGGTGATGTGTAATTGTTAGGGTTTGGCATTCAGCCATTCAATTATCTCTGGCTACCTCAATCTCCTGTTGATTCAGACCTGCCACTCCCACCTACCCCTGGTTTTCTGCCACTGTGGTCACCTGATCTCACCTGCCCCACAACACACCTGCCTCCACTTCCCTCATTAATCCCTCTGCATATACACCAGCAGTTCAGCTGTCTTTGTGTGCCAGTGTTTCCTCGTCTGCTTCGTCTCGCCTGCTGTGACTTTTTGCCTGTGGCCGGGACTCTGATATTTGCCAAGTTATTTTCTACTAATTCTGCCAGCCTGATTTGCATTTGTGAAAGAAAATTTTAGAAAGTAATCTTGAATTTGAATTAATCCTGCCTGTTTTGTGTCCTACTTTTGGTAAACAAGTAACAACAGTAAAAGTGCACTGTAACCACTGCACCTGCACTGCACTGCACCACAGTGTGATTGGATTTTCACTGTATTGTAGTCCACCCATTGACTGTATATAGAAATGGAGAAAGCAACAGGGGTTGAAAAATGAAACTAAAAAATGCAATATTCCCAATGGCCACTAGACGCTAACTCAAAAAAAAAAGACCCTGGCTCCAATTGACTTCAATCCAAAAATGGTCATTTGAAATACTCAGTGAATACATTATTTTCCAAAAATCCCTCTAATGCCTGATGTCATTACATAAACACCCTTGTCCACTCGGAGATAGGTTTCAGTGTAAATGGTAAAAGTTTTTATCATTTAGGCCTTGCGTCCACACAGAGACGGCAATTTGGGAACTCAATACGATCATTTCTGAAAACAGGTCCCAGAAAGTCTGAAGACGCCATCCACAGCATCGCCATGTGGACGTCAAATACACATTCCCCTGAAACAATGGTGCCTTAGCCCCGCCTCTCCTTAACCCGCATCCCCCGACAACAACAGTAACAATTGTTGACTGTACAACTACCGTGAGCAGCAAGTGTGTGTTGTTATGTGTTGTTTTTACGTGCATGCTCCGTGTCTTCTTCTCTGTTGTGGTGCGTTTCTGTTACAGCGTCACATACAGGCGTGGCATATGTACTACAGTGTGTTCCACGTCTTCATGTGGACGGACACATAATTCCTGGTTTAGGGGAAAACTATTTAAAACGTTGTGTGGTGGTCCATCTGAAAACAAAAGATTGACCACTGTATTTAGGGGCGTGGTTTGTTTGATCAGTAGTTTTGGTCTCCAGTGAGAACAGTACTGAAGTCCAGTCTCATACACAGTGGACATTAACCTCAGGTTCAAAGGTCAGACCCACCTCCTTACTCCTTCCATATTCAAATATGGTCACTTCAATCTCCCAAAAAACTAACATGGCCATGTTCAAATACCAAACTCCTGGCTTCAATCCACAAACCAACAATGTCACATTAGCTTTGTCCGTTCTATAATAGTCTTTAAGTCCACCTGTAATGGCATTTCGAGAGTATCTAACTTCCGTATTGTGGCATATTATGATATGTCGGTGCGACCAAACGTTTGGAGCGATTTGATTGGATCGTTGAGAAGTGGGCGATATAGTAATCACAGAGGAGTAAAGTATAGTAATACAACAATCACACTGCTCTGGTCATGATGATGAAAGTCACATGATTTTCTAATATAACATGGTCATGTGATCAACTGCTGTTCCTCAAGTGGCCACATGAGGCTGGTTACTAAAGTGAGTCCATCCACAAAGAACTCCATGTTAAAGTGTCTGCTTTAATGGCAGAAATAAACATGTAAATATCCCGGTGCGACAGTTTTCACCCTTGTGGCTAAAACTGTTGGCTTTGAAAAGCTCAAATCAATTAGTGACATCACTGTTTTTATTTACATTTTATATCCAGGCTTCAAATATTGTGGGACAAGAAACTTTCATTAACAGTACTGTAAAACTGCTGCTACTAAAACACTATTATTTTTCTTGGTATATTCAACATTTGTTATATTAATGTACAGTACATACAACTACATCTACTTGACTTGAACTGCTACCATCACTACTTCTGTTTTTGTAATAACTACTATAACTGAGCTGGTACTTCTTCTGTTGTCTGTGCAGTACTTTTCTAATGCTTCCTATACTGCTGCTGGGTCTGGTAGTAGTGGTACTACAAAAGAGTAAGTTTCTGAGTAGAAGAAAGAGCCTGATCAGGATTCAGTGCACACTGTCTTCTGAGACAGACTTCAAGTAAAAACACTTAAAACCACTCCATCGAGCGACTCCATATTTTCCTTCCACAGATCCTTATTGACCACGATGACACGATGCACAAACACACCTAAAGCAGTCACATATCAAATTCTGGGTTGCAAAGAGCTAATCGTTCGGATACAAGACACTTGCTCCAGACATTATTTACACAAGCATTACTTTCTAAGTTCCTACAGGGAGCGGCGCATCTACATTTTTCGGTGGTTTATGTTGGACCCACTCCCAGAAAGAGGCTCTCTTTCAAAGCTTGCCCGGAAAGTAAATTGAGAAATAATTTTTCTGTAATGGCTTGGTGTTCTTTGGAGAAGGTGAGAGTTAATCACAGTCCCCGGAGTGTGGCTCTTGTGCTCTCGCTGACTTATTATGCTGGGGCCACCTCGCTGCATCAGCACTCCCAGCGCCAACCTGCGAGGCTAAAAAACAAACTAATCACATCGCCATCTTTGTATTTGATGCTATCTGAGCCGTGACTATAAAGAAGGGGCCACACGGTTAGAGGACAGGGAAGCTGTAGTTTACACACTGCAGTCAATGCAACTTTAATTTAAATGCAGCTTTTTCCTCTTCACACGGTTCAAAACCAGGCTGTATCCCGGTGTGGCCGTCTTGCTCAAGGGCATTTTAGAAGGAAGAAAAGGATTTGTCGTTCTCTTTGACCGTCACAGTTTTATCAACAAACCTCTATAACCCATATCTGAACCTAAAATCTTTCACTGCTAAACCTCTCCCCTTATTTATGGAGATATATTATCCCCATGTTTGGGAACACAGACCTGAGACAAAGTTTGTTTTCAGGCCTACGGCGGAGGAAGGTGCAGTAACGGGCCAACTCGGAGTTCAAAGTGCACTCAGTGAGTCACTGCAACAAAAACACAGGTCTGTTGTTTTTCTTTAAACACCCTCCGCCGACTCTGCCAGATAGACATAACAAACCGTAATTCTGTTTTTTGCCGGCTCTGAATATAACAGTGTTTTCTGCAGGCTATCGAGGTCAACAGGTTTTCAGACACAGTCCAGTAATGATGAAGCAAATACCTTTTTTTTTTTAAAAAAAAAAAAAGGTGGCGGTGGGAGGGGGGCATTCAGATGCTGCTCCTGACGGACTCGCTCAACCTGAAGCGTTGTCACAGCAACAGAAGATTCAGCATCCACAGCAACAACCTTTTTGTAAGTGCCACCAGCCCTTTCATAAAGCATCTTAAAAAATAGATTGTGCCATTTCTTAAGCTCATTTCCCCTTTGTTACATCTGATCAGTGATTGGATAATAGCAGCTTATTGGTTTGGAAGCTATCCACAGCTCCTCTATGAACACACTGGGCTGCTTCACTGACTGGTGGATCAACTAGTTTTAATGGGACCTGACAAACTAATCATCAGCTTGAACTCATATTGTATGTTGTATTGTATATTCTATGTGTAATATACTTTTTTAGATGTTAAATTCTAACTTATGTTGAAAATTTAGTTTTAGTAGTTGTGATTCAACCATTTATCTTGACCTTGAAAACAGAGGTTGAAGTAGGAGTGTTGCCACAAGACGCAGATATTAGTATCTGTACAACATAATCTAAAAATATTACAGATGAACATCCTTAGTAACTCATTTGTTTCATTTGTGTGTCACTGTGTTGGATCATACACTGTAAACAGCACGGACGAAGCTACCATGACATCACCTGATGTTTTAGCATTTGAACATTACCACATTGTTTTTTTGGGGAGCCAGAAGTGACCATATTTGGACATGAAGTGCGCTCATGCACACTGCCCAATATGAGACTTAAATCAATCAATCGAGGCAGAGCCCTAATTATTTCCCTTTTTGAAGCCTATTATCTATTTGATAAAGATTTTCAGCCACACTGATGACAACCATTACGGACGAGTGTGTTGAAACATTGAGTCTGGCATTTGTTTGTCATCATCTTGGTTTCTTTGGGGCCAGAGGTGAGCATATTATATCTTGTGGGGTTCACGGTGGTTCAAGGAAATGATAACAGGGTCTTAATGGCCAAGGCTGAATGATGCTCACAACAAGTGAAGACTGACCCATGTGGCTTTGACACACTTTGACACATAACAGTTTCCTAAACATTGTTCTGACCATACTCTTCTTCCCTGATGGCAGTGACTCTGAAATCCTGCAGACGTAGTCCAGAGTTTAAGGTGATGATTCGGTCTCAAAAGTCCCCAGATCCTTCAAGCATCTCTAAGAGGTGCTGGAAAACCAAGTCTGATCCATGGAGGCCCCACTTTCCAACTTCCTGGACTTGTTTTTATCATCTGCTGCAAACGTCTTGGTGTCCGATACCACAGGACACCTTCAGGGGTCTGTGGAGTCTGGATCTGATACCACAGGACACCTTCAGGGGTCTGTGGAGTCTGGGTCTGATACCACAGGACACCTTCAGGGGTCCGTGGAGTCTGGATCCGATACCACAGAACACCTTCAGGGGTCCGTGGAGTCTGGATCCGATACCACAGAACACCTTCAGGGGTCTGTGGAGTCTGGATCTGATACCACAGGACACCTTCAGGGGTCTGTGGAGTCTGGGTCTGATACCACAGGACACCTTCAGGGGTCTGTGGAGTCCAGGTCTGATACCACAGGACACCTTCAGGGGTCTGTGGAGACCATGTCTAATACAGAACACCTTCAGGGGTCTGTGGAGTCCAGGCCTCAGTGGGTCAGAGCTCTTTTAGC
>OOFC01042413.1:0-12729 GCA_900323345.1 Pseudochromis fuscus
CTCGCTGCTCCACCACCCTGCTGCACCACCCTGCTGCTGCACCCTGCTGAACCTCGCTGCTGCACCTCGCTGCTGCATTTCGCTGATGCACTTCGCTGATGCACCTCACTGCTGCATCTCGCTGATGCACCTCACTGCTGCTCTGTGGATTTAATCACTGCACCATCCATTCATTAGGAATGTTAAAAACTCAGTCACCTTGGTTTCCTTATGACAGAGGCCAGCCACATATCATTAAGCACAGACTTTTTCTACTGAGGTTTTTACTGAAAGCCAAAGCTGTGACTAATATCTTGAACTGATACTGATTATGTAGGAGTGCTTCTAAAATAGATCAGAATTCAATTCAGTCATCTTGTGATTACTTTTAGAGCCCTGCATGGTCAGACACCTGCCTACATCATAACGCTACTGAAAGCTTATGTCACCAGTGGGTCTCTAAGGTCTTCTGATGTTCACTGTGTTGGTTCTTCCTCACTCCAGACTCAATTATTTGATTATGCATTACAATTACTTTCAAGGAACTCTCTCATTTCATTTAGATCTTGGGTCTGAGTATTATCATTATTATTTTTCCTTTTTAAATATTTGTCCATACTATGCATCTGTTTGTTCCTACTTAAAACTTAGTTGTGGAATCTAAAAATCTAACAGGATGAACAGAATTTAAAAGCAAATAACTTCAAACTAAAGACATGAAACCAGCGTTAACCACCAGTTTTTTAACTTCAAACAAATAAAAAAGCTTTATCTGTTAAATTTAAGAAATACTACTCCTGATCAGTTGTAATGGAGACATGAGGTCGACAACTGTGGTCACTGTCAACCTGTTGCCACGAACAGACCAGTTCTCCTGCAGGACACAGGCTCAGCTGAAACTGATATCCAGAGCTGCTGACTGACGGCAGATGCTCCCTCGTAATTGGGAATATCGTAAAAACGGTTTCATGAGGCAGCAGTAATTTGTCAAATTAACCCAAATAAGATTCTCAACAGATTAAATTTATGCAATCTCATCTAATCACCCCCATCCACTGGGTGTCAGTTCAGATTAAATTGTTGTTTCTTCTTTTTTCCCTGCACCACCTACACCGTCTTACGTCGTCACTGAAGTGTGAATTACTTGTAGCTCTTCTGATTATAACATTAAATGTAGGTTATACATAGATTAGAACACATACTTCAATAGTGTGAGTTTTTGTAAGAAAAGTGATTTACTGATCAGCCTCTCACTGTCACACAGTGGGGTATAAATTCAGAATAAACATGAATGAACTTGTGGTTTTAAGAGAAAAAGTAGGTTTTGTGAATGATATTTGACTGTGGAGCGACACCTGTCACTCTCACTTCATCACCACACCTCCCTCCCACGCGATCCTATCATAAAATGAACATGGCCTCCATATCTGGCGCTGTGTATAGTGTGGACCTGGCCGACCCGCTGTGTATGGGTTTATTTTGGGCTGGCCTTTCCCTCTCTCTGAATTCCGTCTACCGTTCTCTGGCTACCGGCCACGGCAGCGCTCAGTCCTACCAACACCCCCCACCCCCCTCCACCCACCGCTGCCACCAAACAACACCCTCCCCTCTTGCACAGCAACAGATAAACACAGCGCCCTGTCGCCATAGCAACCACCTCCTCATGTTGTCTCCGGTGGGTTAGCTGGATAAAACAGCTGACATCTCTATAACAATATACTGGCATTAGGCTTCTCACTTGTTGTATATGTTACAATTATACTAAAATAAATACTGCAGCTGCTTTGCAGACACACACACACACACACACACACACACACACACACACACACACACACACACACAGCAAAGTGAGGCTGAGTTACAATAATAAGATTAATGAAAGATACTTTTGAGCACAGCATTATTTATTTTTCCCACATACTTCCCAAAAAGGAACCAGATTTGTCTTCTTTATTTTTTCTGAACTAAAATAAGTTCTAAAAATAAATCTTCTGTGTACTCACGGTGACATAAGTACATAAAAAACATGGCACGCTGTGTAAGAAGCTGTGTAGGTGACCTCATATGTCCCAGCAGCCCAGTTGAGTCCCCATCGGGGTCTAAAAATTGAAAGCCAGTGTCCCAAGCTTACCTTTTCAAAAATACACCTATTATATGTTTGTCTTGTGTCTCCAAAGAAACACAAATAAAAGACAACATTTGTGTATAAATACAAACCTAAAAATGGACAAACTATGCAGCAGTATTCCTGCAGACATGTCCCCGCCCACCATCACACACAGAAACACAGGCACAGGTTTTTCCATGAAGACACACGATGAACACCTGAATAGGAAGTCTCTGCAGCCAATGGAAAAACAGCAGAGTGTGGCGTGCTGGGAGCAGGTGAGGTCATATGTAAGAGAAAAAAAATACAACATTGTGAAAACACGTTAACTTCACGAACGCTACGTGATCACAATCCTACTCATGTTTTCCTGCGAGCAACAATCTTTGACTTATACATGACATCAGTGGAAAGGAAAAAGCACAGAGGAGGATTTCCTGAACTTAATCAAGGGTTTTTAATGACTTTTGGTGACTTGTTTGATGCATGACTTATGAAAATATCCTCCAATCTTTTACGTTTTGGCCAATACCGGAAAAATACTGTAAACATTAATACATAAGAACAATTTTGATCCCTTAGATTGTTTTTCTCTCTTATCTTGCTCTTCAATTGACATTAAAAAGCCAAATACTCTCTCTATATATTGATTTATTTTTTTACAATGCAGTGTAAAAATCAACTCTCTGGTTGAGAAACGATGTCTACTCGATGTCTGGTCTGCTACCTACCAACAGAAACTCAGCTCCCCACCAAGCTACTGGAGAGCCTAATGAATTCATTTAAGTGACATAATTAAAATGCTTCATTCAGACGTTGAAGGGTCATGGAAACGTCTCTTGCGACATGTTTACATTCTGAAAACCTGACTCAGGCCTCTGTGTGGAGACTGTGATAACATCAGTGAACCCTGTTTGGGTTTCCCAGCCTGATTACAAATCAGAGACTGAGAGCTAGAGGATGAATATGGTTAGTAAATTAGTGTCCCTATGTTACCTTCCTCTCTCCACCCACTTACCAGCAGCGGAAAAGTCAGCACTGTGTGTGTGTGTGTGTGTGTGTGTGTGTGTGTGTGTACTGACAGGAACCAGAGGAACAGTGACTGAGTATGTATTTACTACTCAATGAGAAGAAAGTCTGTTTCTTCCACTAAGAGAAGCGTGAATCATACCTAATGGAAAAGTTGGCTAGAAACAGGGGAGCTCTCTCTCTTTCTTTGAGTGTGTGTGTGTGTGTGTGTGTGTGTGTGTGTGTGTGTGTGTTTGATTTGCTCAGACAATCGGGCAAAACTCTCTTGAAAAATCTCTTAGAGGCTGTTTAAACTTGGTTTTAAGAGGCGTCTCGGGTGATGGGATCACAAGTGGACAGCTGAGACGCTTCTTTGTTCACACCTGTATTTAACATACCACACAGTCCTGCTGACCACTTGTCTTCGAATGTTACTATGGCAACAACTGGGGCCGTACACAGTTTTTACGTCACTTGCCCAAAGAGCACCAGATATTGTAAACAGTTAGCACAGTTAGCTAAAAGAGAGGAGAAAGTAACTGTTGTTGACTGTTGCTTACAAGTTGCAAATGAGCATGGAGCGAGACGAAGGAGAGTAAGTGCAAAGAAAAGCTGCAGCTTTCGGTCCTGCATTGATGATGTATTTTCTGTTACGCCCTTATATGGACGCATCAGGATGCATTGGCGTTTACATTACAAAAGGTATGTAGCCGCATACCAAACCACCTCTGAATGTGGTCTGAGTGATCGGGCTTTGGTGGTCGTTTACACTTGTATTCAGCGCTGTCCACTTGTGATGCGATCACCTGAGACTGATCTTAAAACCAAGTGTAAACAGGGCCTCAGGAGCCATCACAACACAGGAGATTGAATTTAAAAATCCCAGGAGAATTAGGGAGAAATCTCTGGTAATCAAATCGACAGAAGCATCACCACCACCTGTGGGACAAGTGGGTTTTATAACTGAATATTCAATTTTTAAACCAGAGGTGACGACACACCCTCAAAGATCATTTAAACTGTTCACATAACAACAGCAACAGTCTTTTCAGCATCTAAAGATCATCAGAGGCAAAATGTTCTCTGTCTGACTCATGCACAGGCTCGGGGGATAATTTAACCACCGCCTGTTACCATGGACAACAGAGGAAACTGTGTCCTCGATCAGCACTATACTGAGACCACAGCAGCTTTGACTAAAGCCGCTGGTATCTGTCTGTCTCCGTCGTCCTCTCTGTCTCTATCTGCTGCTGAAAGACCTTCACTAATTCAGCTGCGTCCATATTCTTGCTCAGTTATTTAAATATCTTGTCCCTGACATCAGAGCCAGCAATCAGCAGTATCCATGTATTACTCACAAAGTAATTTTTGGTTTAAAGACTTCATTGAAATGACAGTGTTATCTGCTCCGGATGTTTACTCCTGTTACTGATTCTGTTGTGTGGTTTTTAGTCTGTTTTGTGCAAACTTAAAAACCACTGTAACGAAAAGGACTGCTGTGTATAAGCATCATAATTTATTGTATTTTTAAGTAAAACACACATTAATTGGTCATGTTTAGATAATGTAATTGTATTAAACATTGTATAATAAATATTCAGAATTCATTACAATACTGATTCTGATGCATAGAAATCGAGCAATGTTTGTACTGTAACATTTATTTATTTTTATAGGATTATTACAAGCATTAGTTTCATGTCACTGGGAGGTATGAAATGCAACAAGGTTGACTGATGTTTAGATAATGAATTCATGTAAAATAGCTCATGACGCTGATCTGCCTACATAGCAGGCTTGTAGATAAACAGACACACACTATTCCTTTTGAGGCAGTGTGATGAAAGGGCTGTCCGGTGAGTCACAGGAGCAGCTGTCTGATCCTGTCCAGTCCTTGCAGCTGTGCACTTAGCTTTCACAATGAGTGATATTATCGACCCATGTGCCCCCTCCTGGATGGGAGAAGGCCAAACGAGAGATTGACAGCGAGCAGAGTTGGAGGTTTGCGTGCAAGAGCCCCTGCATAGGCCCTGAATCACGATGCTTTGATCTCTAAAGAGTGCTGGGAGGCTAAAATAAGGACACTAATGTGCTCTGGTCATTAATATTGATGGCTCGCACACTCTCCTAAATAAGGCTCAAACAATTCACAGCGAACTCGCCAGACGCCCACTACCTCAAGCATTTTGCAGCGACTTTTATAACTGAGGGCACAGTGCGAATTCTGTTTGGTGAAACCCTCCTGTTCAACTTATGCAACCTGCTCTGATGCCACCAGTGTCCTGTAGGTAATGGAAATATTAACAACCATTCCCACTCTGTCTATACACAGATCCATTCAAAGAGGGGGCCTTCTGTAAACTGCACATCCAACACGACCATGTCATGTTATAGTTCGCACCGCAGGAAGGGAGTTCCCTGGGTTTTTCTGTCACAGTGATTTGTGATTTCACACACGGGGAAGCCCTTTTCCACAGCTCAGTCTTCCCACATCCATGACTCTGAAACCACTGGAATCCCAGCGGGGTTAGGGCCCATGCAAAGATGGAAAATTTACTTTTCCATTTACGTCTCTGAGTAAACTGGAATATATTACATAACTATCTCTTTCTCTTCGACGGTGCCATCAATATTGACAAAGGGGTACAGTCAGAGCAGCCTCAGCCAAACTGAACAATCCTTAGTTCAGATTTTCCACCACCCGGGTGATGTGCAGATTGAGTCAACACTTGAATACACTACTGAGCCCAACGTTAGGAAACTCTACTACTGAAATACATCAGAGCAGCTTAATGATTAATGAACAATAACTCCTGCCAAGCAAAACTCAGGGACCTACAGAGAAGAAATGAAGGGATCCAGCCAGTCATGCACACTGCACTGAGCTGTTGTCCATGTGACAGTGAAGCAAAAACTCAGTTTAATTTAAAGATAATGCAGAAACACAATCGAACATGTAACCTGAAACTCTGGCTCACACAAGTGTATCAGACTGTTGATGGAATAAGGTGACGTCACCTGTTGGTTTGTGGAGTTTGGTATTTGAACGTGGCCATGTTGGTTGTTTGGAGCCAGAAGTGACCATGTTTGGATATGCAGGGAGGAGTGAGGAGGCGGGTCTGATCCCTGAACCTGAAGACATTGCTCTATGTGTATGAGACTTCAGCGCTGCTCTCATTGGAGACCAGGCCTGTCAATCAAACAAACCCCGCCCCTAAATCTTCTTCTTCTCTCTAGTGGCCATCTGTGGAATTTTTTGCACCTCTGCACTGGCCTCATTTGTGAAATGCAGCTGCGTCATTCAGTTATTATACAGTCTCTGATTATACTCCAGTATTTGTGTGAACCCTTAAAGTCTTGTGAGAAAAAAAGAAACAATACACATTTATAAAAACAGTCAAACATTTCACCTTCAGAGTTCACCTCACACTGGTAGCATAATTTAGGTCTTATCATTATTTTTAGATGAATCATCTAAAACATTCATGTGCATGCAAAACCTAATGCCAAGGGTCCCCTAAACCCACAGCGTCCCGTCACACTCTCAGTGACATCCTATAACTCACATACCAGTGACAAGAACAGCGAGCCGTCACAGAGAGAGTGAAATATACCACCGGGGTAACCTGACTGCTGAGGGTGTGTGCACAGACCAGACTTTACTTTCACACGCAACGTGTTAAGTTACAGGAATAACAGTTACTTATATTAATAGGGAAGGTATGGATGCTGCTTTAACTGCAACTCTCAGTATTACAAAAATAAAAAGAAGCTTTAAATCACTAGATGTGCAGGTAGGGTCGGTTTTATTTACAGAACTCTGGACATGTCCACCTCCAGGGTTGGTGTCCAGTGGGTCTGTCCGGGAACAAAGTCCAGACACTGCTACCAACAGTTTTCAACCCATACGTATATAATGCAATTAATCAATCAGTTGGTGCTGCTGATTGCTGAATTCAGAGGCACTCAATGAAACAGGACACTGCACCATTCCACTGCATTGCAACTGGTGTATTTATAATCACAGGCAACATAACGGTTTCCTTTAATATACCAACTCAGATCATTTGGCTCTCTTTTTATTTTGGCTATGGCCTCGTAGATGAAGGGTGTGCCTACAAATCTTGGAATAAACAGCATGTAGAGAGAGAGTATCAGCAACTTCCACCGAGCTGTGATGTGGTATGAGGACACATTTCTGTTCGCCGGCCAAGAAGCTGGACGACAACTACAAAATGAGGGGGCGACTGGATCGGACTCCCAGCTGGTAAAATCCTGTCTGCGGCTGTGAGGATGAGGATTTTTCAATGGGAGGTGGGGGGGGGCGGTGAGATCAAGAAAAAAAAAATCTAGTTAATCTAACAGGTGCAACTCAAACTCTCCTCCTCCTGCGGGACGACGGAAACAGCTCACAACTAAACAGCTGGACCGTGAAGTGTTGCACACGTGTCGATGAGCTCACGTATGAACACAAGACTGTAGCACACGGTGGCGGAGAGGTGTTTCGGTGTTGAAGTGCAAGACAATATTACAGCATAAGCTAATAAATCACTGTCACTAAACAACTCAAACCACGTCGGCACCATCACCTTGTGAAAACCTCCCTAAACACACTACACCATGTAAACCACACACTCTCTAAAAGTTTGAATAAACAGCTGACGATAATCGACCCGGCCAAACAACCATATTAGACAGATCTATTAATAGAAGATAATAATGGTTACATACAGACATGTGCAGTGTTGTCACGTGTGGAAAAAGCACGGCTCCTCTTTCTGCTGTACAAACTGTAGATCCTGCTGAGAGGATCACAGGAAGGGATACAGTAACACTATTAGCAAATCCACCTCCTGCATGTTGTGCACACACACACAGCGGAGTGCTGTACACTTGATCTGAAAAAGCAGAGAGGAAATGTACTGTATGCAGGTTTGTAAAGTTACACCTGCTGAATTATGCCACGTCCGGACTGTTCATACCGTTCGTTCCTCTAAATGTGAAGAAACATTTCTATGACTCTTGAAAATTCATATTTGCTTTAGAAAAAAAAAGAAAAACAATTAGAACAAAAGCACAGGATGCAGCCCGAAGACAAAGTTTACATGAATGAACACATTTGTTTCTTGTCACCAACTAAATATTCACATGCCTGTGGATGTGGGAGAGGGGAAGGGCAGGAGAGAGCCCACACAAACAACACAGTGGCTCCATGATGTCACTGCTCAAACAAATGAGATAAGAGCTTGAGTTTTAAAGAAATACACCTAAATGTTTTGTTTGTAAGAGTTGAAAGTACCACTCTCAGATCAGAAGATGTGAAGCCACTGCCAGTAAACTATTTCTCTGCTCATCACAACCACTTCCACCAGACTTGTTGTTATCATGAATCTGCCAGGAAACTGGTGGAGGCTCCAAGAAGTTTCTGCATCCGGTCGGTTAATAGTTTGTACCGTAACCCTCCGTGAAAGTTAATTTTGTTAGTGATAAGCTGCTGGCTGTGGGTTGTTATTATAAACTGTGTATAGAAATGGACGAAGCAAGTGGGGCTCACAAATGAGGTCAATGCAGAAGTGCAAAAAAGTGCAATGCTCCCGATGGCCACTAGATGCTACTGAAACACTCAGTCAGTAAAGTCATTCTGATGTCATTGGATAAAGTCAACTGTTGTTCTCAGAGATCTGGTCCATCTGAAAATCGTTTATCATGAAGGAGATATTAGCTTCAAAAAGAGGAAGATTTAGGGGTGTGGTTAGTTTGATTGACAGGTCTGGTCTCCAATGACAGCAGCGCTGAAGTTAAGTCTCATCCACGTTGGACAGTGTCCTCGGGTTCAAGGGTCAGACCCGCCTTCTCACTCCTCCCTTCATATCCAAATATGGTCACTTCTGGCTCCAAACAACCAATATGGCGACGCTCAAATACCAAACTCCTGGATTCAAAATGTGAGCCCACAAACCAACAGGTGATGTCACGCTTCCTTCGTCCATGGTCCTTATGCAGCTGAGAGATGCAACAGTAAATATAAAGTCTGTATTTACCAAAAACCATGAACTATTCCTTTATAGAAGTTTAAACCCTCTCTTACAGATTGGATGGAGGAGTCTTTGAAGTGAAACTGTGTGACCCCCGGCTGCTGAAATGATTGTTGCCTGAAAGTGGTTGTGATCTTTCCTTGCAACAATTATTTTTCCTCTCTGTACATGTCACAGTCTTGCTAATAAGCACTCTATAGCCATGAACTGTTGGCTGTGCACGCAGGGGCTCACAGGGGGCTCGGCCCACAAGCAGCTCGACATGGTAGCTGACATGCAATAGTGAAATGTGGAGTCTGCCAGATAACTTTCCACCCACCCGGTGAAGGGGAACACAGCAGGACAGATGGGATAGAGACTAAAAGCATAGCATACAAGTGCTGTGGCAAATACTTAATAAGCCTTGCCCTTAGGTCTGGATTAGATGTCTGAGTGGGAGTAAAATGGGCTGAGTTGATAGTGGCAGCGATAAGGGAGAGAAACTGAGAAGAAGGGAGGAGAAAGAGTGGGCATGTTGGCAGGAGGGACACAGAGATGCCAGCAGGATGAATCACAACACCAACTTGGTACCGCTGGTTGAGAGCTTTTTGGTCGAGTTGCTCGCCCTTGTCTGCAGGAGTCTGCTAAGTACTTCATAGCTTCCCTCTTTGTAATGAGCCTGTGCCTGGAAACAAAGATTTAGTTGCTGAAGTAGCCAAAAGCTTTGGCTGGATGTCGGCAGTAAGTGGAACTGGCTTATTACACAGACTGGGCCGGGTTTAAAGCTATTACAGAAAAGTGGGCTGGGAGGTCGGTGGTGAGGCTCGTTGGCTGCGACCTGAGCTCTGGAAGCTGTGTGAGGCCGGCGTGGAATAAGTAGTCTGTAACTGAGAGGTCTTACATCTCCCCTGGAGTCGACCACACAGCTATCACTGTCCTTGAGCTGCTGCCAAACGCACCCCGATTCCAGACACACAGCGGTACAGTCTCACACTCTGACGGACATGAACTATCACGTTGCATAAACCAGATTAATCCACATAATTAAATAGATAATGTGCTTTATGAAACCCACACACTGGACCCCCTCCAGATCTGATTGGCTCAGTCGGGAGAGTTTAAAATAGATGGTTACATTTCACATCTAAACTAAAACAGTTGCACTTGTGTTGCCATGAAAACATGTTGTTTAGTTCCTGATTATAAAGCATGTAAACACACAAATTACACGTTCAAGAAATAAACTCCTTCAACTGCAGCTGTTTCCTGACTCTGGTTTTGGGAATGATGCTAATTCCTGATTGGCTGTTTTACTTTAGGGACGCCAACATGTTTACGACGTTACACCTGGTCCATCTGCCTGAGGGTTGGTGATCCTCAGAGAGCAGTGACTAAGCCTTGAAGCTCGGCTGTCAGTTGTAGAAATTCTGGAGAAATTGCACGGACTACTGTAAGGTCTCCTTGTGTTGCCTGAGTCACTGCCAGAGCCTTTTGCAGGGTTTTAGGCATCAACAGCTTAAGCTAGCTAAAAGGCCACGACGGTTACAGGACATTGACTGAGCCGTGCTGGGTCAACAAGACGCTCAGTCCACCTCCAGAGTAGATACATTTGTCTTCTTCTACAATCAAGATGATGAGCGCCACAGTTTTATACCTTCTTATTAGAGTATTGTTTGGATCTGGTTTATTTCACTAAGGCTACGTTCAGACTGTAGGGTTTAATGCTCAATTTGGATTTTTTTGGGAGTTCGTTCACATTTCCAATTAAATGCGACTTGTATGTGATCCTAAATAAGACCCAAAAGTGTCCCGCATGCGCAGCAGAGGACATAACGACGTCACGCAGCGAGCGCACTTCAGTGTTTGTGGAAGTAAACATGGCCGCAAACGGTGCAGCGTATTTTACGATTCTAACATTGTCCAACCAGAGCAAGCACATTTACGGACTGATTTTAAGAAGGTTGAAAAGGAAGAGAGTCAAGTTTTTGGTCGTGGTGTTTTGTGGGGCAGAGGCAGCAACATCCGTCCAGAGAAACACATGGGTGCAGGGTCACAGCCGGGAGTGGTGGGATAGTGATGCAAGAAGCTTTAATGATACAGAGTTACGCAGAATAAAGACGTTTGTCGCATATTGTGACGTGTAGGTTGGATAAATTCGACCTGGGGTTCAGACAGAAGTCGCATGGCAAAAGATCGGATATGTATCTGATTTAGGACCACACACATATCCAAGTGGTCTGGGTCGCATTTGAAAAAATCGGATCTATGTTGTTCAGACTGTCATGAAAAGATCAGATACAGGTCGCATATGGGCAAAAAAAATCGGATTTGTGTCATTTTAGCCTGCAGTCTGAACGTAAAACTAGTCAAATACCTGCTGTGTGAGACTCTCTCTCTCTCTATATATATATATATACTATATCTCCTCAAAAACATAACTGATCCATAAACGACAGCAACATCATACGCAGTCCAGTCATGGATGAACCATGCGGGGAGGGTGTGAAAGCAGGCGCCCCCACTGATCATTGGTCATTTGCTGTCCACAGAGCCCTGATGACAGCCTGGTGGTGCCTTGTGCTGAGGAGGAGAGAGAGACCCTGAGCTGCTGCAAGGACACAGGAGTGTTTTCCTACAACTCCACCCTCACAACTCCACAAACACTCCCTGCTAATGATCCACAGTTGTCACTAACACACATGTACGTGCAATCTTACAACAGTTGTGGTGCTAATGAGGACTGTCTCTGCTCGGCTGTGACTGCAGCTGATTAACATTTGGCTCTCACTGGAAACTACAGTAGCACCATTGTTTAAACCTAATCACTGCAGAGAGACTGAGATGTGTTGAAATTTTGTGATGCGGAACAAATTTAATTTAGATTTAGTATCTCCTGAGAATGCTACTTCATTTTAAATACTGAACTTTTCACTCCACTATATTCATTTATGTGTTATATATTAACAATATTTTATGATTTCGACTCATTACAAAATATAATGAGTGAATAAAAAATGGTGTATCATTAAATATTTTTCTATAATCTGTTACACACGTACATATGATTAACCTCGCTTTTAGTAGCATTAATTGCAGCAACATTCATGATCAGTGCACAATTTATGTGTCAGTATTTATATATAATAATAATATAATATCATAGGCTGTATATAAAATGGAAGAAGCTAATGTGAAGTTACCCATAGGTTTGTGGACATTTTGAAGGCAGGAGTTTGGTATTTGAATGTCATCACGTAGGTTTGTGTGGAGTTGGTTGAGTTCAGGTCTCATTTGGCGCATTTACACTGGCAAAAAAGTACCTGGAACTTGGTACCTGGTACAACTTTTCGTACCTCCTCTCCTGCCGTTCCAAAAAAAGTACCGGGTCAGGTCGGAGCAGGTACTAAAATCTTATTGGTCGGAATCGTCACTGCGTTGTTGCGTCATCACTGCGCAGTACGTAATCTGTCCCCGCAAACTCGCCATTTTTAAATCGTTGGCAAACCGTGCAGACGTGTTTGAAATAACAACAAGAAGAGAAATGGCATCTGTTAGAAATCCTGCCCCATGGACTCAGGACGAGGTGCAAACCTTTCTGTCAATAGTCGCCGATGAGAA
>OOFC01042414.1:10792-36201 GCA_900323345.1 Pseudochromis fuscus
ATAAACCCAAAAATGTTGGGTACAACAACCAAATGTGGGGTAAAAACAACAAAATACTGGGTGAAAACATTAAAATGTAGGGTAAAGACAACAAAATACTGAGTAAAAACAATAAAATACTGGGTGAAAACAACAAAATACTGGGTAAAAACAACATAATGTAGGGTAAAAACAACAAAATACTGGGTTATATGAACCCAGCATGTAATTAATCCCATATTTACCCAGTTCTTGGTAAAAACAACCCAACATTTTTTAATGCGTCTATCTCATTGCCTATCAGTGGATTCAGACCTGGACAACACCTCCCTGTGTTATCAAAGACCCAGTGTTTTCCTCTCTCCCCCTCCAGCAGCCTCACATCTCATTAAAACCCAGCAGCCCTTTTCTTGTGTGTCATTAAACACATGCACATTTTTTATTTTGAAGAAAATAATGAAATTCAGTTTTACACATTAGTGTAATCTGTATCTGTAAATCCACAGACCACCTGCTTCCAGTAAACACCGTCAGCAGTGAAATTCAAATCTCTGGGCACTGATTGCAAAACTGTGGGCATAGTTACACATGGCTCTTCCTTTCTTAGCAGACCCCAGAGAGGCTCATTTATCAAAAGAAGACAAACTGCTCAAATGTTAACCGTCAGCAAAACTTTGCCAAAATAAAATAGTCTAAAAGGGACAAAATCATTATGAAAGTAAGACCTGGGAAGGAATACATTTGGCTAACACAGGGGTTTAGAAACAGATTCAATTGTGGTGTGACTTACCTTTCATCTTCTTAGTGATGTTAGTAACTTCCACATCTCAACAATTAATAATGGCTTTTTCATACAGTAGTGATGATGGTCAACACTGCATAACTGAAGTGCCTATATTTGTGGCAGCCCAACAACCAGTGGAGCTACCTTCAAAAGCTGCACTATAATCAAGATTTGCTTCTCCAACCTATGGAAAGGTGAATAATCATTATTATCATTATTCAAATATAGCATGTGACTCATATGATTTTCATTTAGTTGCAGCTGTTTGATGAAAATATGTGATAGTTTCCTTTAGCATGGACTGTCTACTGAAATAGACGAAGGAGCCTCGACTTAAATTCAAAAACCTCCATTTTCAACCATGAAAGACTCATCTGAAAATCATTAAGTAGATATTAGATTTCAAAATATGAAGGATTTTGGGGCGTGGGTGGTTTGATCGACAGCACTGACTCACACACACTGGACAGTGTCCTCGGGTTCAAGGGTCAGACCCCCCTCCTCACTCCTTCCTTCATATCCAAATATGGTCACTTCTGGCTCCAACCAACCAATATTCTGACATCTAAACACCAAACTCCTGGCTCCAACAACAAATCCACAAACCAACGGCTGATGTGACGTTAGCTACTTCTAAATGGGCTGTAGTTTATTTCAATTCATAAATCTGTTTTCTTTCTAGAACAGGCAGTGTCTCACAACATTACACATCACAAAAGTCACAAAATAAATATGCTTCATCATTTTTTACCATTGAATTTGTCAAATTAGAGCTGCTAATTCATCTAGTAGATGAGATATTACAACAGTCTGTCTCAGGCAGCAAACACCTTAAGATGTATAACAGTCTTGTTTTCATGTTTAGTTTTAATGTGGGGATTTGATGCAATTAGAGGTGAGAACTGAGTATATCGGTGTCGGTAGCTAGAAATGTGATACAAATGTTATGTGAAGTGTTTTTGCAGTAGGATGTTTGTCACATACCAAAATTCTCTTCCGATCTTTTTCTGACAGGAATTTCACTGGTGGGTATTTCTGAAAAAAACTGGAGAGACAACAAGCATCTTAGTTTGAACATCAGGAAGAAAAAAAACCCAAATGAGAACAACATCTCTGAGCAAAGTGTAAAACCACTTCCAGATTATTTCTTTTTAAAAATGCAGTTTTCTTGGAGCTCTGCATCATCAGTGAATAGATTTGAATTTCTTCAGCTTTTTTGAACGACCATTTCTTTTGCTGTAACTACAATCGAATCGAATAGAAAAGATAATTTAGATTGATCGCCACACTCCAAGATACAATTACTTCTTTTAAGTAGTCCTGTCATACCTGAAAGACAAGGGTAGTCAAATCTATAAACATAGTCTCATAATTAACCAAAACTGTTCTTCACAACAACCAAATAAGAAAATACATTTATGTCTGATCAGCATTCACCTCTTAAAGCACAAAAACCCACAAGCCTCACTGACTGCTGAGCCTGTACCATCACAGTTGCAAAACTCCACTGGAGCTTTTCTAGAGCACCACAAGGATCTAACAGTGTAATCTTGTGACACACTACAGGTTTAAAGAGTGGTGACAAGGATGCAGTGCAATCACCTATTTAAATGTATTTATGTTTCATTAGCAATTAAGATGTCAAAGGTGACGTAACAGAACCACTGGATATAACAGAAGCTACCATGGGCCAGTCAATACTAGCTTCGCCTTTCATGCAGTAGTGCCCTTATCATAAGACCTCCACTACCTTTGATGGAAAAAAATAATTGAAATCTGGAAGGAAACCATCACCACAGCTTCCTTGGTTGTTTTCAACCTGATGCACATGTAAAGTTTACTAAATCATCTAGAGTATAGATAAGATGGAGTTTTGGTTTGAAGAAAAAAAATTAGGGGATACTTATTGTCACCGTGTGTCCGTGTATGACCATTTTTCAGCATGTCTATACAATTCTTATATATAAAGGGAAACACACCTTTGTTCCAGGTCGCGGATCTTTTCTCTGAGAGGAGCCACAGCCTAAAGTGAGAGAAGTGAGATGCATGAGCTGAAAGCACAAATCAGCGCTATCAAACTGATCCTGCAGAGCATCAGCACCACACCAGCATGTTAATGTAGTTAATGCTATTTTCATGTGCATTTATTTATGTTATTCTGACCCTGGATCCTATCACGACAGCTGCGTGCAGCTCTCTTTGACACCCTGCTACTGCATCTGGTTTCCCCATTTATCTTTTATTCACTAGTTTACCATAATATTCCTGTCATCTTCCAGCCTAGATTCACTCTGAGACATCGATCCCAATGGAAACCTAGTGTATCCTCCATGTGTTCCCATGTAACATCGCTTTGTTACAGACAACCACAGGAAACTTCAGGAAATCAATGGAAGTATTTACAGCCCAAGGTGACTGTATTTACTTTGCAGGTTTTGTCTGTTTTTGTGGATTGAATACTCATACACAGGGAGGTAGGAAAAAATAAACTTTTGGCATTTCCTCTTAAAAAAATGAGTGAAAACTGATCCCTAGTTCACTTAAATCTTTGCTTTAAAAAAATAAAGCTTTTCCTTCAGCCGACTGAAAAGAACTTCTTAAATGATCCCGGAGCAGCTTCATCTAACAACCTTTTATTGAATTCAAAACATCTTATAACTAAGGTAATTGCCTTTAACTACCACCTGAGGCCTTTTTTTTTTTTTAAAGAAACCAAATTAAGGGCTTTTCAAGAGATTAAAAACCGAGGGTCTACAAACAGAAGTTGTTTTTTGCTGACTAAAGAAACCCTTGAGGCAAATGTTGTGATTTGTCACATAAATACTTAAATGGGTACTTGAATCAATAGAAGTCCATCAAACATGAGATCAGCATTTTTCCAAGGCTTTTCACTGCAACCTTGGGTTAACTGATGTAATCCAGGTCACAATGAAAACATGTTTTAATACAAATTTTCCCCGTACATGTTTATACTGTAAATGTAGTAAAGGATTTGTATGACTTACTTCAATTAAAATCTACCGTAAATTCCTGTAAGCTGCTACTTTTTTCTGATGCTTTGAACCCTGCGGCTTAAACAACGGTGCAGCTCATGTATAGGCGGCACCAAGCTCGTTAGCTTGTTAAAAGCCAACGAGCTTCGTGCCGCCGATACATTTAGTCTCGTCACATCAGACCCATGAAATTACTGAACAGGTCACAGTGGACCACATGAAACCATTCGAATAAATTCAAACGCACTCACACTGAATTCTTCAGTCATTTTGCGCTTCATGCACACACCCTCATGATGGAAAACACATGACGAAATGCATATGATGCAGCTTTCAAGTAAAAGGCGATAGATCTGGTTGTCGAAGAAGGAAATAGAGCTGCTGCACGTAAGCTTGGCCTCAATGTAGTGTGGTGATGTTGGAGACGGCAGCGTGAAGAACTGATTGAATGGGCACTAGTGGTTTTGGTGCAGGAGGAAGATGAAGATAGCGATCAATGACCTTTTATTGGTAGACTACTGTGTAACCAGCCGTGTTACAAGCACTGTTCAGAAAAAAACAAATTTAATTAAAAGTTAAAAAAATCTTTTTGTGTCAATATCCCATGTTACAACGTGAACACCTCCGGCTTCGACAGGTGTGGCTTATATTCAGGAGGGCTCAATAGTCCAGAAAGTACGGTATGTGAATCTGCAGGCATTTCCTAGTTTCACTGTGTAAATACTCCGACAGGTCCATTTGCAAACTATAACGCCTGTAATTATCATGATGTAGAGTCATCATTATCCTGAGGACTTCAAAACAGCAGCGAAATGTTGCCAGGAATATGATGTACTTCACAGGCTAGCCAACTCTTTTAAGTCTAAGGTCAAGCTGATAACAAACTGTGGTTGTGTGAGTGAGCATCTGCAGTTTGCGATAAGGACACACTCTGATTTAAATTTAAGGGAGCTGTAATTGGTGTTACGTAGCTGACTTTTTAACTGCATTATGAATGCGTGCATGTATGCATCGGTTCTGTTTGTATCAGGTTTAATTTACATTGGTGAGTGGAGCTCATGAAGAAGAAGCGTTAATAAGGGCAAATTTCCCCAATGTCGAATCAATAAAGTACTATCGTATCTCATAATTTGCAACCAAACTTTAAAACTTTGTGGAGGACATACAGTAGATAACAGCTAAAAATAAAACATTGTCTTCTGGCAGAAAAAAAGAATATGTACAAGTATTATTATAACCTCCTCACCAAGCAATGTTAAAAGTTAAAGGAAAACAGGATGAGTATTTTAGTGACCTGGAAACCAGTCACATACTCAAGGGTATATAATGCCTGGACAAAGTTAAACATATGAAAGTCTTCTGGTCAGGAAGGTTTTGGCGAACATATCCACCACCTCAGTGATGCTGTTGTTCTTGCACCACTTGTAATGCACACATCTAATTAACTTTGCAGTTCAGGAAAACTCAATTACATGGGTGACATTCAATAAGTCACCACATATATCCAAGGTGTCATGTCTGTTCAAAAATCTTCAACTACAGGGCCCTGAGGAGAAAAGTAATTTGGTTCAGCCACTGACCTACCCATAGGATATTAACTGCGCAATTGCTGTTGTAAAGAAACTCTATTGCTTACAGCTGATTAAAATTATATCTGTCTGATAGAGTTCAAAACACTGTTGCAGTTGTCGTCAAATTATTCCTACTTACCTTATTCCTACTGCTAGTTACATACATAAGATTCATTTCTGAACTCAGTATCATAATGTCCTCTTTTATGCTGATGATCTCACTGTATATGTTCACTGAGGTTTTCTTCCAATTGCAGGATGCTTTTGTAGCCCGCACACCTCTGTGTTTATTTATTTAAATGATGTGTGTGTTACTATTTTACCACAAAAGGGCAATAGATTGTAAGAAAACATTTTTCTGGATTTTTTTTTTTTTTTTTTTAATTGGAGATCTTTTAATCTTGTGCAAAGTTATTCGTTCCTTAGGCAATACCCTATCTCTTCAAAAATGGTTTCTTATATGAAACCACTATACAATCTACCATATTGTTGACACCGGATTATGGTGTCATTATCCTGATGATATCCTGTATGCTCATGCAGCTGCCACTACCCTTAAACCACTACAGCTGTCTACCACAGGGATCTTTGATTTATTTATGCAGACAGCTATCACACTCACCACTGTGAGTCATATCAAAAGAGTGTACGGTCACCACTGGCATCTGGAAGGCATCAGCCGATCTGTGTCTTCATTTAAAATAGCTTGTTAAGTAAATGTCTGAGATATGTGTTTAATTCAGACCTAATAATCACATCGCAGATGAGCCTGGTCCTAATACAAATTCTGAACTGTGAAGCACTGGTTTCCAAAAACATTCAACTCACTACTGAAATAAAGTTTAACACAGTTTGAAGTTACACTCATTCCGATAAGATAGCTTAAACCTTTACTATCTTATATTTGTAATTATTTAATTTTAGGTGGTGTGGTGGTTGTTCTGAATGAATTATTTTCTGTAAATCCGTTTTACTGATGATCTCAGGTTGACCTTATATAATTAATCCTTAATGCTAATAATTCAATAACTTACAGCAAGCAGGCTACATTGAAAGAATAGTAAAAGTGCATGAATATAAAAGACCTCAACTATATCTTGACTTTAAAAAAAATAGTTCTTTAGCACTGACTAGACTCTGGATGAGCTTAAGTAAGCTTTAAACAAAGAGTTTTGATCCTGTTATGTGCCTATAGCCATCTGTGGTGTGCTTATGCTTCAACTAATGGGAATCTGTCAGTCAATAAAGAAATGCTATGGTCTCAAAAATACAAAAAAGCATGCATTTTATTATTTTTTTACTGACTACTATGGACAACTTGTCAATTTATCTAATTGTTTTTCAACTTAAACAGATTATTGCTACATATTGTATATACCTGTACTTACAGAAATATGAATAAAGTATGACCTAATACAAATGAGTCTATAGGGATTTTTTCAGTGCCACAGTCACACAGCAAGAAAAGTACTAGCTCAAAACATACTACAGAGCTCTTTGAACCTGTAAAACACAAAAGATCAGCAGGAAAACAGCTTTCTGTGTCATACTCACGTCATCAATTCTCTGCTCAATCTTCATTTCTCCATGGTCTTGTATTGATCTGTGATGATGGAAATACAAAGACGAGGTGGGCTGTTAAAAGGTTGACCATAGTTAACAAGGTCTCAGAAAAGCACTTCTGGTTTTAAGCATACTGGTATTTATAAATACAAGGGGGATATACGAATAAAGGCTTTTTATGTCACAATATCATCAATAAACAGTATGTGTTGCTCTTGACACAATCAATATTCTCCTTACTGTTAAAAGATAAACTAAAACAAAGGGTATATGTGGGTTTGGCCAATTGAACTAATAAAAAACTCACTAAATCAAGGTAATTCATCATAACATGTAATGTTGAACAATACTATAGACATCAAAACTATAAAATAATAACAATGGAATTAGGCAGTGAGAATGAACATGTGTAAACAAAAATAAATAGCTTTGCACGCCTCTGGCAGTATCTTAACCAACTTCATTAGGTCATCATAAGGAAAGGTTTTCAATTATCACATCGTCTAAGGGAATTTTATGTTTTCTTTTCAACTTCTTGTAAGATTTCTTCATGTGCAATTGCAAAACACATCAAACACTAAAAGGACACTGATGAAGGCTGCACCAGGAAGGGAAGAGTGAAGCAAATTTCTTCTGTGGCATGGCGGTGATCACACAATAACTGAAAGCAAAGACACGAGTAGACGTGAATTTGTACTGGGTGACGCGAACAGAAATTCACGTCTGCACAATTTGAAAAAGTTGCAGGAATGGAGGACAAGCTTATTGTCACTGACACAACTCTGAGTGTAAATCAATAAGCAGAGGCCAGCAAAGCTGTTTTTGCTCTTTGTGGGACAAATAAAAGGCAGTAATACTTGTGATCTTGTTCCTTGTTGAAGTGGCATTCTTTGTGGTTTCCAGATAGCGTGTCTTTAGGAAGGCGTACTCCTATTGGGTGTTGATCGCAAATATTTGCATATGGAAAAATCTCCAAAATCAGTCCAGCAGCTGTATTCGTGCGAATAAAACAAGGTGAAAATTGGCCTCAAATTTGGTGTGAACTCAGTTTAAGAGTGATCTCTGCTTCATAGGATAAGTTCATTAGAGGTGCCAGCATCAAAAACACCTCAGATTAGAGAACACATCAGTGCTTCCCATTATTCAAGTAGCACACACAACATCAACTGTTCAGAGGAAACAGTAACTCGGGCATTCGTGGTCAAAATGTGGCCAAAGAAACCACCACTACTGGGGGAGGCTAACAAGAGCAAATGAAAGGTATGGAAGACCAGAAGAAGACCTTTGGAAACCTGTACACTGGTCAGATGTACCCACTGAGAATAAAACAGGAGCCATGATGGGGTGGGGTTGGGAGGAGGGGCTGTACTACTGCCAATGCTGACCACTTATTTAGAAGTCAAGGAAACATTAAACCAGCATGGCTACCACTACACTCTGCAGCAACACTGCGTTTCATTTGTTTATCAGTGGAACAATGAGCCAAAATACACCTCCAGGGTCTGCATGTGCTGTTTGACCAAGAAGCAGAAGGATGAAGAGCATCACCCGGTATAAACCCATTTGAGATGGGCTGGGAAAATTTGGATGACAAAGCGAAAGAAAAGCCGCCAACAAGTGCTCACAAGATGTGGAAACTTCAAAGACTGTTGGATGACCTCATGAAGGTGCATAAGAGACCCAAAGAGTGTGCAAAGCAAAAGGTGAATTTAAAAAAATCTAAAACTTAAGGCATATTTTGCTTTGTTTACACATTTTTATAGAGATGTGTTATGTGTTAAAATTAATAATGATATAAACTGAAACATAGTATGATGTGTTTTATTTCAAGCATTTAGATGAGAAAAAAAAAACATTACCGTACCTCATGTTTGTGTATGTTCCCCAAACAGCTGGAAGAGAGAAGAGGAAACTTTTAAAATGGCTGCAGCATCATTGATGCAAAGTGAACATCTTTAAATTTTCTCAGTGAGTTATTGAATATCTGGCTTTATTTTAGATTAATTCCCCCATGTGTCTTAAACGAGGTGCAAAAAAGTGCAATACTCCCGACCGCCACTAGATGCTGGCTCCAAAAAGTGAACTGAACTTCCCTTCATAGTCTGCCCTGGGCAAAGTACACTACAGGGAATTTTCTGATCATATGGATAGAAAATAACTGAATTGATGTTAATGATTCTCCAGGTTGTGTCCTAGTTAATTGTGAAGAATAAAAACTAATAAAAACACTGGCAAATGATTGACCAGATGCTAGACTGAGACCCTGACCATGTCTAAAATGTATTTGGTGTTGTTACTTACTTAAAACAGTGAAATAAGAGTTGACAATGAAGAGACAAATAATAGCAATAGATTCTGACAAAGGCAGAGAGTTGATCACATGAAATAACTACATCATGAAAATAAAAGCAGTCTTTATTTTTAGACTGTTTCACTCCTGACAGGATTTCTGAATGTCTTGATGCTTTCACATTTATTCACATCACTGCAGCTCAGAATAACATAAAGAGACTCTGTGATGGTAAGTGGAAATGATGAAGACAAATCCTCTTGTTTTTTTGTTGGTTTTTTTTTATCAGAATGGTGATCCACACATTGTTACAAGCACAGAATCTTTATTCAATAGTGAAACTTGTTTATAGTACCTCCTGCCCTCAATTGAATCCTTAGCCATGGTTTAATATGTGGAAATGATTTCTAGAGTTTCTACAGCTTTTTATTGTATTAGGTGAACATACTGTTCTGTACCCAGTGGAATATCAGATCTTGCTGTTTCCATGAGTCAGTTGATAATCAGGTTTGTGACAATAATTATCCAGGACACTCAATGTTAGACTCAGAGAACCAAAGACATTAAACTGGCTTAATGGTAAAGGCTCTTAAAAGTGTGTTTAAAAAAGTATGTTCTTTTGACTTGGACTAGAACAAACATTGTGCTTACTCTCAATAGAGCTACAAAAATTTTCAGCACTGACAAACCTGTTGATATTCATTTGATTACAGAGCTATTTCGTTCTTCAAATGTTAAACAAAAGGATATTAAAATTTACCAAAACAGACGTTATGAAAACAGCTTTAGTTGTAGAAGTAAGAGTCCAAAATTTGATATCATCTACAATTATATGAAACAGAAACAACGAGCAAAGCGTCATTATGACTTGGACTGTCACCTAATTAACAATTTAACTGTTTTATCACCAGTAGATATGAATAATCCAAATTCATCCCACCACTTTAGCACAATAAACTGCTCCCTTGAAAAAAGGTTGGTTAATCTAAAAGCATCTATGTATGTTTTGTATTTGTATGTCATGTACCTTAAGTAAGAATCCCAAGTAATTTCACTGTGTCTTGTGTGCAGTGACACTTCTCCTTCCAGCTGAGAACCCATCCTAAAATACAGCATGTTCTTTTTTGCATGTTGAGCCACTGGCTCATCCAGAAGGACGACTTACAAGCAGTCTTTCCAGTCCTTCACAGTACACTGAGGGGGGCTTGGCCACTGAACAGTATACTGTGTTGTTACTGCTCACACGACTCTATTAGTTTGAATGTCATGGTTGAAATTAAACAAACGACAGTTACTTAGATCCATTTACACACACACACAGGAGTACTTACAGGCAATGTAGGCGATCAAAGCGAGGGCAAAAAGTAGCTTCATCATTCTTCTGTTTAAACCTGATATCAGCCAGATGACCCGCTTCATCATCCGCACAGTGCAGCACAACAGGAACCCAATGAGCCACACGTTCAAGTCCAGCTATAGCATTTTGAATAGTTCATTTCCTCATTGGGGTTAGTTCTTCGGGATGTCTCCGTTTATTAGGCAAGCTGGCAGCGACCTCCTAATTCACATAAACCAACTAGACAGGGCAGGGGAGCTAGCTGCTCCTGCTACGTCAACACCAAGCAGGAGCGGTTTACGTGGCTAGCAGCGTACACACAGGTAGCAACACTGTGGACTGTCAACATTCACAACTACACCTAAAGTTATTGGTCAGCGCCATTTATCTCCTGATAAAGAAAACGGCCATATCAGCTGTACCGCATGGTAGTTTCTCTCGGGTATGTTACGGGTACATGTACTTAACGTCTTAGTAACAAGTAACACTGAACCTTAATGGTTAGCCGTTAGCCCTCTATTAGCTAGCTAGCAAGCCACTAAACTGTTTTCCTTACGTCCGCAGCTTCCGCTTCAAATAACAACAGACGCGAATCCGGCTCCGCAGTTATATCCAGGGAAATAGCGAAAACCGAAAGCAGTCGGTGATTTTAACGGTGTACAAATGGACACATGTCGGAGTTTGCTCCTCTCAGTTGGGCCGAGGAACATCAGATGAGCGATTACTCATCGCTCGATTTAGCAGCCTGCCTTCTCCTGCACGCTGAATGACGTTAGTTTGACTTTACCAACCTCTAATAATAAACTGTAAGTTTTAATATGATTTCACCACGAGCTTTTCCTCGCCATTTCTAGTACTCATACTATAACACTGAGACAAATCTTTGTCGTTCTTTATGACGGCGTGGCTTCCAGCTTCCAAAATCACTTATTTCCAGTTCACACATACAATGGTTCATTCATTCCACTTCTTTCCACAGTAAAGTTGTTGTATACCTTGTTGATTTTCCCAGTTCAGCCACTGTAACCCGTCTGGCGCTGTCGATGATGTGTGTGGTACATAGACTGTAGTCTATGATGTGATAAGATCTGTTGGCCTCACACTGCATGCTACCATGCAGGACTTTTATACTGTAGTAACTACAACTACTACAACTAAACAGACTTGAACACCCATCGTTGTAAAACACAACTGCATCTCCACAGTGGATCACATCATAATAAACACAGAAGAAGAACAAAAAATTTGCAGTTGATGTTTACATAATAATGATTTTTTTTTCCATTTGATTTATTTGCACTCTTTGGACACAGGAAAACAGGCAGCTGTAATATATATAGGAGTTGTGTTTGGTATATAAATGTATAGATTGGGCTTTAATCATGTGTTTGTGTCATACTAAATGACTGGTGAAACAAGTCAACGCAAACACACAAAACATAGATTTATTTTGAGCACTTAAAATTTAATAACAATAATAGTTTGGATTTATACAGTGCTTTTTTCTGGAAGTCCAGACTCAAAGCATTTACAAAGATCATTATTCATTCATACCAGTGGCAGTAAGCCAAGTAGCCACAGAGACATGGTTGCCAATTTGTGCCTACAGCCCCTCCAACTGCCCCCAAACCATTCATTCAACATTCATACAGGGCAAGGTGAGTAAAGTCTCATGACATGTCTGTCTGTCTGTCTGTCTGTCTATGGTTATTCACTTTTTTTGCACATACCCTGTGAACACGCAGTGTGTACAAACCCATACGGACTCAATCATCTCTGATGGAAGGATGAACAAGGATGAAAAGGTTACCAGATTGATTATTTTTCCATAACTGCTCATAGGGTCTATATTGATATTTGTTTTTAATAGATCACACCTGTACTCCCAGATAATAACTCTATTTGTTATGGTGATTGACCATTTCTTGGCACATAAATAATCTACTGGCAAGCAAAGGGCAGTATTGGTGTTTTTTTTGTCATACATGTCAATAAAAGGTAATTCAAGTCGATGGTCATATTAATGTTTGTTTAACACTAGAGGCACCTGAGACTTAGTAGCCGATTGCTACACAGTACTGCATGTAGATAATCAACTCTATGATATAAGCATAGCGTTGACTATCTACATGCAGTACTATGTAGCAATACGATGTAGGACAGCACAATAATAAACATGTAAAGACAGACAGCATACTGCTTAAACCTTCTTCCATTTTAACTCACATTTAATCAGATGATGACTTGGCCAACGCAAACAACTGTGCAGCCCTACAATGCATTGTGAGATTGATGCATAGCGTTCAAACATTGCCATAATCTGCAGAGCAGACCTGGCAGAAACAACACAGTAAATAAAGCTGCATCAAATATTCCATCATAGGAGAAAATTGCTTCTTAAGCATAAACAAATAAGACGTTGATAGCACCAAGCTGTATTGCACTTTTGGTGTGCTGACCACATAGAATGTGTCAAGAAATGGATAAAGCAATGGGGGTCTCAAAAATGAGACTAATACAGTAGTGCAAAAAGGTGTAATACCATTAGATATACCACAGCGAGTAGATGATGGCTCCATAAAACTCTAGATCTTTTCAATCATGAAAGACTCAGGCAATACATTTTTCCATCAAGTCATTCTGTCACCCTTACCTAAAGTCAATTCTTCTTATTAATGATGTGGTGGTAAAAAATAAATAAATAAATAAATAAAATAAAATAAAAATCGTAATTATTGGGCTTCCAAAAGGGGGATATTTAGGGGCGTGGTTAGTTCCACTGACAGGTTTAACAATTTTGGTTGAACAAAACTGAGACTCAGAAGCAGAGGAATACTCAGTTCACAAGAGTTGATGAAAATAACCTTTACTTTGCAGTTCAGGGGTCACTCACAGGATGGACATCCATAAAGTCCATAAAACCAGCGAGAGTCCAAAACCTGGCAAGATAACACGAGGAAACAAAAGGATGGGGAGCACATACACACTAAGGCGACAATGACAATCTGGCAAGGAGCAAGGGATTACACAGGGTATACCTAGGGCAAGCTAATTGGGTGAATTGCAATAACTAATCCTCTGAATTTTCATCTGAGACACATTAAGTTGGTTTATTTTTTTTCTCACTTATTGTGTTTTACAGTTCATATGTTTTAGATTATTCATATTTTACATCGGGAGAGCAAATCTAAAAGTAAGGTTTCAGGTATTTTTTTGTCTGGTTTGAGAGAAGACAATGGTTTTTCAGTGACATCAGAATCGGATGCTATGTAATCCCATTTGCCTGCCTGAGTATATATTTTAATCAAGTTGTTGATGCCAGAAAAGAACATTTTTTTAATAAATACAAACTGATCATCCATCCATCCATCCATCTTCTTCCACTTATCCATGGTCAGGTCACGGAGGCAGCATCTTAAAGCATGGAAGCACAGACTTCTCGCTCCCCGGTCACTCTATCCAGCTCTTCCCGGGGGATCCTGAGGCGTTCCCAGGCCAGCCGAGAAACATAGTCTCTCCAGCGTGTCCTGGGTCTTCCCTGGGGTCTCTTACCAGTGGGACGTGCCCTGAATACCTCACAACGGAGGCATCCAGGAGGCATCCTAATTAGATGCCCAAACCACCTCATCTGGCTCTTCTCAACGCGGAGAAGCAGCGACTCTACTCCGAGCTCCTCCCAGATGACTGAGCTTCTCACCCTATCTCTAAGGGAGAGCCCGGCCACCCTACGGAGGAAGCTCATTTCAGCCGCTTGTACCCACGATCTTGTTCTTTCGATCCCTACCCAAAGCTCGTGACCATAGGTGACGGTGGGAACGAAGATCGACCGGTAAATCAAGAGTTGATCTCACACTCTATCCTTCCCTCACTCGTGAACAAGACCCCGAGGTACTTGAACGCCTCCACTTGGAGCAGGATCCGGAGAGGGCACTCCACAAACTGATCAATTCAGATCATTTTCTGGTTGCTTGTGTTTCAGCATTAGGCAGAATAACACCTCTCAGCTAAGAATAATCCATTTGTTCAGGTCTTTAATTACACAGCTCAGTGATCATTTTCTCTTGGTAAGCAGCTGTCCACTTACAGCACTGCACAAAGCACAATTATCTCAGTACTCTGATGAAGCACATCTTTCCAGATGATTGTTTGCTTTAAGATCATAAAATGTGCTCACAAAATGCGCTAAACTGTTGAACAAAGGCGTGTTAACAAAATTAGATCCAAGCATCAGAGGTTAGATAATCAAAGTGGGACTATTTTAAACAGATTTTAAGATAGAACTTTTCCAGCAACAATCAATCAAACTTTATTTATAGAGCACTTTTCATACATAGAGATGTAACACAATGTGCTTTACATGTTAAAAACAAACCCTTGTGCCCACCCAGCCACCAAACACACACACCCCACACAGATGATGATCATACATACTCACTCCCTCCCCCTCCCTACACTCACACACACTAACACACCCACATACCCACAGTAAAATACATCAGAAAGAGTCTGTGGAGCTGACTGATATAAAAAGAAACACATCTTGTAATTACGTTTTGAATTCCTTTACTAGCAAATTGCTCCTGTTGAAAATCTATCAGAGGGAGTCAACTGCTCGATGCAAATTCAATGTCAAGGAGGAGACATTTTCAAAGACACACACAAGGAAGATTCGTACTATATCCTCTTCCTTTCTGTTTTCTTTACATGTTTAATGTGGTTATATCATTGGCTCATACATTTTTTTCTGAGATGGTTTCCAGAACAACCCATCTGTCAGGGGAGGTGTTTGGTAATGGGCCATCTGACAGCTGTTAATCGCGGGAATTGGCACGACAACAGCCAACACTGAGCTCCTGTCTTGTAATTTGTGGCCCTGCTGCATTAGAAGTAAAAATCCACTTTTGTCCGTTTTTTTGTTGGGAAACGTGCCAAACAAAAAGAAATATGTGGCTAAAATGAATGATGTGGCATTCAGCTTTGCGCAGAAATGAAATTGGCACATATCAAATGAAACCAAAATAATGGCCCACACTGTAATGTGTTTTTCCTTACAGAATTTTAACAGTGGTAGACATTTGTTTTCTGCCTCTGTGGCTGTTGTGTACTTTAAAAGTTTAAATCAATTTAATCTAAGAGTCAGCTCACCAACATCCACAAATTTCATGTGTGGCCTTTCATATCATAGATTATCTCACTAACATTGATTGATAAAAGACAACAGCACAGGCAGAAACCATAAAAGGACCATGTTATCCCTGTGGTGCGATGCTGGGACATTGACCAGTGAAGGACAAGTGATAGTGGTTGTTTATAGTGGCAGCAGAGGCCAAGATTCTGTTTTGTTCACTTTTTCAAATTACCACAACAAAATACAAGCCAGATATATCTCATAAAATAACAAATATAAAGAGTGTGTGTGGCCCAGAGACCCAGCAGACCCAGTGAGGTTTGTGTTTTGAATGTTTGGACCATTTGGACCAACTTTCTGTCACCAAAACGTGCCTGAAGATTTATGTTGTATTGCATGAAAAGACAGGGGTCACCAATGTCTTCAAGTTGTGGTATAAAAGCTGACATGTTAAAGTGGTTGTTCTAGGATTACATTTCAATGACAGATAGAGCAGTGCATAATAAATTTGTATGGAAGAAAACTACAATACACAACACAAGTTAACAGGCATATATGCATAGATTATTAAAAATGGATGAAGCTAATGTGATGTGATTCATTGGTTGTCAGACTCACATTCTGAAGCCAGGAGTTTGGCGTTTGAACGTCACCATGTTATTGTTTTTTGGAGCCAGAGGCGACCATATTTGGATACGAAGGGAGGAGTGATCAAGCAGGTCTGACCCTTGAACCTGAGGACACTGTCCAATGTATGAGACTTGAGTTCACTGAATGAGCCTCAGGGCTGGTCTCCAATCGATCAAACTAACCATGCCTCTAAACTGTCCTCTTTCTGAAGTCTTATAAGGTGTCTTATCACAGTGGTGCAGTGGTTAGCACTTGTGCCTCACAGCAAGAAGGTTTGGGGTTTGAATCTCGGCTCGTGCCTTTCTGTGTGGAGTTTGCCTGTTCTCCCTGTGCATGTGTGGGTTTCCTCCCACAAGATAAGACAAGACATGCTTGTTAGGTGAATTGATCAAACTAAATTGACCATAGGTGTGAGTGGGAGTGTGAATAGTTGTTTGTCTTTGTGTCAGCCCTGCGATAGGCTGGCAACCTGTCCAGGGTGTACCTCCTGCCTGATGATAGCTGGGATAGGCTCCAGCACATCCCTGCAACCCAAGTGTGGAGAAAGCAGGTATAGAAGATGACTGACTGAAGTCTTTATGTACTTAGTTATTATTTATTTTATCTTTTTTAAATGGACCACAAGATCACTGAAAAGAAGAATTGACTTAGTGTCTTGTGAAAAAAAATTACATTGACTGCATACTGCATGATTGAAAATGATGATTCTCAAGTTGAAGTCAATTGGAGCCAGATTTCTTTTGAAGCAACCATCTAGTGGCCATCGGTGGTATTGCAGATTTTTACACTTTGCATTGCCCTCATTTTTGAGACCCAGTGGCTCAATTTTATTAGTTGTTTTTTTTTTTTTACAGTCTATGATTGCATGTCGCAAATTCATGTTTAGGACTTGGACGAACCCTGTATTTATATTTTTCTACTTTATGAAACATTTTTAAGTAAACCTTTGATGGGAGACAAAATGTTTTCGCTACAGGGCCAGCCTTGGCTGATGAGCCATTAATTTTCTAACACTGACAGAAGAAAACAAGGCCATCAAAAAACAGAAACTTTGCCTACAAATTATCACTCTAACAATGTAAAAGTGTTACTTTAGCTTTAAATGAAAAAACTCATAAATACATTTATCTTACAGCCTCAGGCTCAGTAACTGCAGTACTCTCCGTTTCACTGCTGCACTCTTGGGTTGTGCTCACCTTGCAGTTCTCATCACAACATATCTAAACAGTGCATTTAAAGTGCATTTAAAATCCAATAAAACAATGCTGGTTGTTAAGGAACATGGTGCTTTCAGTTAAAGCTACTTAACAATAGTCTCCTGCTTTAAATTGCCATAAATAATTACTTTGGATTATTTTCTTCGAAGAGGGAATAGTAAGCAAATGTCTTGCATTCCTCGTGACTTAGCAAGAAGCCGGACTTTATGGAAAGCAGAGTTATCAGCAGCTCACATATTTCTCAAAGCAATTTCTTTAATAAACTCTAAGCTATAGCATGGCTTTCATTGCTCAAAGCTTTATTTAATCAAAACAGTCAGCAAGTGTGGACTTAGTGCACACTGAGGAGAGTAAATGGATGTAAAACTGTCTGAGGGAGCAGATACTGAAGTGCTCTCATAAATGGATAAATATTAGCATGTGACGTTTGTCATTTGACATAGGAATAACGCAGGGCTTTCCCCTCTGAAATGATAGCGCTCTGACTGACAGCCTAAAGTCAACACACATAAGAGGTTACACTGAATGAAGCACTACTGCTTTACATTGTAGTCATTACAAATACAAAGAGCTGAGCTGCTTCTACACTGGGATATTTCACTCTTGTCCTACATTAGTAAAGCCTCTATTTATTTATTTATTTAAGTATTGCATTATTACTCACTTATTAAAATATATAAGATAAGTTGAAATTGAACTGAACAAACAATATTAATAACAGACGTTCTGACTTGTCTGTTGCATTACATTTACAATTACTGCATGTGTTTCAATAAGTGTATCACAAAGGAGCCACACACACATTTGTACTTCTGTTTTCTATCTTTCATCTCAGTAATTTTTAAGCGAATCCAATGAGACTTTTGCAGTTACACTGTGGACTATTTGAAAGTTGTTTTTTTGGAGCCAGAAGTGACCATATTTGGATATGAATGGAAGAGTGAGGAGGCGGGTCTGACCCTTTAAACCAAGGAAGTTATCCAATGTGTATAAGACTCGAGTTCAGCACCATTCTCACTGGATAGCAGACTGTTAATCAAACTAATCTTACTCTTTTTGAAGCCTAATATCTACTTAATGATTGTTTTTGTTTTTCAAATTGACTATTCAGAAGAATTAACTTTGGGGAATGAAATCAGAATGACTTGTGGGAAAAAGAAATTAACTCTTCTATTCTTCTAAAAATTGACTATTTTTGAATTGAAGTCAATTGGAGTTTTTTTTTTTTTTTTTGGAGCCAGCCTCCAGTGTCTTCCACATCATTTTTTAGCCCCTGGTTGCTTTGTCCAGTTCTATATACAGTTATATAGGCTTTACTTACAAAGCCCATAAATTATTTCTCAGATTGTACTCTAACCTCGACCATCACATCTAAACCCCAACCTGCACCTTCACCCAAATCTAATTTCAATCTTCACCCCAAAGTGAAGACCAGCTTAAATGAGCTCACCTTCCAAAAATGGCCTCGCCCCCAAGGGTAAATCTTTAATGGCTTCTCAGAAAAATCCATGTACACACACGCACACACACACACACACATACATACACACACCTCCCTCGTGGTCCCAAACATCCCAGTGCCTCGTGACGTAAGAGTCGCCTTGCCTTTAAAACACGCTGGAGCGGAGCGCACTCCACACAACACTATCCATCCTGCCGGAGTCTCCACTGTGCGCGCGGATTTACAGTGGATAAAAAGTGGTGACTTGAAGATGACAGACTCCCACTAAACAAAACAAAAAACAGTCAGAAAGAGGTGAAGTCACGTGCCAACTGGGATGAATTATGTGATTTTGTTGAAAGATAGCAGAGCATCAACAGAAGCATGGTGCGATCTCTGAATACGGGGGAGGAGATGCGTTAAGGTAACAGGTGGCACTTCACAGCTGCGATGTTGCTGCTTTTTGTCAGTTTTCCAGGAGCGAGTTAGCAGCTGCATGCTCTCAACATCACTGGAGGAATGTGCGTTTTGTACACAACCTTTAAAGTCCCAAAGAAAGGAAACAGCACGGAGAGAGACTTGAGAGGGAACCTGGCGCATCCATAAAGCCTCCAGGTGCGCGATGTGACAAGCCCTGTCCAGCAAACCGGCTCCAGAGAGAAGATAAACTCAGATGAATAGACTGCAGGATGTGTTCGGGTCAGGATGGTCTGAATTACAGCTTCAACCTGAGCGATGACGGGGGGCTTGTGGAGACGCCACCGGGCGCAGCGAAGCTCTCCCCGGCGGGCTTCGTGGTGCTGTCCGTGGTGCTGGGCTTCATCATGACTTTTGGCTTCCTCAATAACTTCGTCGTCCTGCTCCTCTTCTGCAAATTCAAGAAGCTGCGGACCCCGGTGAACATGCTGCTGCTGAACATCAGTGTCAGTGACATGCTGGTGTGTTTGTTCGGCACCACTCTCAGTTTTGCTTCCAGCATCCGTGGGAAGTGGCTGCTGGGGCACAGCGGCTGCAGCTGGTACGGCTTCATCAACTCCTGCTTTGGTAAGTTCCGTGGATTTGAGGGACACGTGACACATGCTCGAGTAAAAATAAGAGATACTGTTCTACAAATAATCATTTACAAACGTTCATTTTCATCGATTGTGTGTCTGAAGTTTTAAAAACATGATTTGTGTACATCACAGGGGAAAAAACTATCATCCTTCAATTTTATTTAAAATTTTCAGGAAACAGAACAGAGAGGCGTGTCTGCTGATGTTGTAACACTGTTTTCAAATGAGATACTGAAGAGGAACATGTGCTACAGATACTCTTGTTAGAGATCTGTGGGGATTGGGTGCAGTCATACAGCTTTCAAACCAGCACTAAAGTCCCTCTTTAAGTCGTCAGTGCAATGGTTTTATTAAGGCCATTCACAAGATTCAAAGTTTGAAATGTGTCTTTGTGGAATTAATGGTTTCTGACAGTTGCTCTGCAGGAAGATGACAGGGTGTCAGAGAAGTGTGTTTTAATTGGTGCACAGAGCCACAGCTGAGCTGTCATAGACAGGCCCCCATAATCAAACACTCCTGATATAGATCTGTCAGGTTTTTTTTGGAGGAATTGTGACCAAGAGACAAACGCAGCAGGACATTTCACACTTACAAAATTAACTTATCAGGGACCTGTGGTGACAGTGTTTATAAAATGACCTCAAGCTTGACACTGGCGCTTCTGCACCGCAGGTTTGTGTTGCTTATAGGTCGACACAGACAGGGTCTGACAGATTAGCAAATGAAGACATCTTCAAGGAAACATCACCAGATCTTTTTCTTTTTTTTAATTCCTGACTGGTCTGAGTACAGAGTCCTGTGCTATGTGTAAAATACACCTTTGTACAAGAAAGTGTCAAACACAGTGGCATATTTTTTGGTAAACGATAGAGTAAATTTTACTGTTTCTCAAATATATACGTCTTTATCATGAGGATTTTATTGTGCAACTCATCCACCAGAAGGTGCTGTGACAGTGTTACACAATGGATGCACTGACCTCCAGGTGAGCTCTGGGTGTAGAAGAAATTACTCAGTGATGATCAGAGATTCTTTTAAGGTTGAAGCTTTTATATTTCCTTAAGTTGTTAGTTACATGAGAGATGTGCAACAATCCTGTTTTCATGTTCAGAAGGTAAAACTCTTGCTTGGCAAGCATTTAGGAAACTTAATCTTGGATTGAATTGTTCATTCATAAAACTAATTTCTTGATCCCTCTGGCAGGGTCTTGGCTTTGTCCCAGTCTGGTTCCAATATGCAAAGTTTGTACTCTTGATACATTTGCTGAACTCTGTGGGTGAGGCTGAGGATTTTCTATACTTCTCTCAACCAATCAGCAAATCACACTGAAAGACTTAAACCAACAATGAATCTAATCTACTTGCAAGTGCAGTTGCCAAAGCCTGATACAGTTTAATCTGTTTTTGGCCAAGCTAACTGGAGCTAGCTTTTCTTGATGGCTATGTTTTCTGTTCTGGACTTTCTGCCACTTGACTCACATGCTAGTTGTGAGGATGAATTTTTTCTGGACTTCTTGTACTGGAGGTGACAAAGACTCAGGTACATCATGGGCAGTAGCTGCTGCTGAGTCTATGCACAGTGCTGGTCCCATTTTCATTCTTTTTTAATGGTTCAGAGGTGTAATGGTTTGTATTTTATTCTGTCATTACACATTCAGACTGTGGTTGAGGAGTGTTAATAGACAATCTGGGCAAATCACATGTTAGCTAAATCATTTTTCCTGTTTCATGTTTCATTTCTTTTGATTATCCCCTTCCATACTCAGAAACAACAATCTGCTCCATCACTATCATCACATACATATCTGTGGTATATTAAATCCTTCTGAAAAATATTGAACTGTTTTTTGCTTCTGTTTATTTGCCTACTAGGTTTTGTTACACTCGACTAAAAAGGGAATTTTAAAGCAGCAGAATTTACATTTAATTGAGAAAAGGGCGATATATTTTATTCTGTGTTTGAAAATCAGCAGGGCTCTTTAACTTTGTTCTCCCTGGGGCTCCTGCTCGGTGCCAGTGGCACTCACTTTTACTTATACAGACCCAGCATGGCACTGAAAGCTTATTTATATTATACTGGTGCCATGATACTTGCCAGTTTGGTGGAGAGCTAACTGAACTCAAAAGATAAAAAGATTTGCCTGATAAAATTTGCTAATGTGCAACTTTTATGTTACAAACACTGGAGTAGATGCTCCTGATGTATGAGAAATAATTGAAGCAGTAATAATGATCTGTTTTTACATTTATGTAATGATTCAAATAACACAAATCCATCCATCTGTCTCTTAGGGTGTTTTTTTGTCGATATTTCTATCCTTTCCTGACAGATTATTGTTGTGGGTTATGCTGCTTTACAATTTGTATTGAACATATGGAGAGACACAAACAAAGATATTCATAAATAATTGTTTATCATCTTTCACGGGGAAGCGTGGGCAGTATGTGAATGTGTTGGTATGTACGCAAACACCCAGCTTCAAGCATACTTCACTTTATCCACAACATCTGGTTCTCTGCAGCACCGTGTTATAAGAGCATTACACGGGCTGTTTCCTATGTCCAGTTACACATGGTTACGCTTCAGTCTGTATAAAGATGGCTAAGGATGGCTTGGTTAAACTGCAAACAACCAAAGCAATGCCTCACTTTGCATTTTGATTATTCTTTTCTTCTATATATACTGTATAAATAGCATCCTGTTGTCCGTCCCTCACATGAGATAGCAGAAGGGCATTTTCATTATGTCATTGCCAGAGAGCAAACTCTCACTTAATGTGGAATATCATGATTGATAGAGTCATTCTTGGTCTGCTTGAGGCTAGTTTCAAACAAGAATCACATTTTAAAAAGGGTGGACCAAGGATTGGATTTGTACTGGAGATAGAAGTGAACACATAGAAACTCCTGCTCTGTCTATTTATACCCTGAGCATCTTCTCACCTTCTCACCTTATTTTTCTAAATATAACTAAATGCTAGAAAACGTGCGTGATGCAGGATGACTCATACTGGTCACACTTCATTCATTCACCCATTCATGACTGTCTCTTGCTGGAGATTCTTGTCGACCAGTGTGCCAGCTGACTCTGCCCCTCATTAATATTTAAGATTTTATCATTTCATAATTTGCAACGACATTTGAAACACTTTTGTGTGTGAAAATAATTTGTAATTCATTTTGTCATGTGATCATCTGTCATCAAGTTTTTAATTTATGCAAATGACATTCACAAGATCAAAGTTTGGATGGCAGTGTTAGCATTTAGCTCAATGTGCTGCTACAGAAGCTATATCAAACATTTACCGTATTTTCCGGACTATAAGCCGCTACTTTTTTCCGACGCTTTGAACCCCGCAGCTTAAACACCGGTGTTTCTCTTGTATCGGCGGCACGAAGCTCGTTGGCTTTTTACAAGCTAGCAAGCTCTGTGCCGCCGATACATTTAGCCTCATCAGACCCGGTCAGAGTGGACCACATAAAACTGTTCAAATAAATTCAATAGCGGGTTATAGACAGGTGCGGCTTAAAGACAGGTGCGCTCAATAGTCCAGAAAATATGGTACTTTTGGATTTACCAGCAAGAATATGTTACTGATACTACTCTTTTATGCAACTATGAAAATGTTAGCAGGTTCTCGGTGAGCGTAATGACCTGAAATCCTATTTCAATATACTGTATACATATCTTTAAGATAAGAGAAGATAATATTCTTTTGTCACAGCAGCAGAAAACAGGGAAAAAAGTATAGAGTGCAAAAACGAGAAGAAAATAACTTAAAAATAAGAGGATTAAAAAAAACCATACAGAAATATAGAATAAGAAGTGTGGAAATAAGAATTTAACAAAAATATACACTAATTACACAGATATAGAATAAGGTATAATAAAAATAGAAAGAAGTATTTCATCAAAGATGTACACAAATGCAAAGATATAGAATAAAAAGTATAGAAATAAGGATTCAGTAAGGATTCAATTTGGCAATGCATTCAAATTGAATGAGACTCTTAAACACCAAGGGCCTCATTTAGTTTATTGCTTGTGTGAGTGTTGACAACAAGTATCGCTTGTGTTGCCCTGAGCATGACCTGATGTGGTTATTAATCTGCCAAAGTGCGGTCGTGCACTTTTAAGCAGATAGTTGCAGACGCTTAATCAAAAAAATATATATCATTAAGGTTAAGGTCAGCACAACAAAGAGATTGGTTGGTAGGCTATAAATTGGTTGTCTGTTGGCTTCACTTAGTCAGAATGAGAGTGACACTAAATGGCAGAAAAACACGACCAACCAAAAGTGGGTGACAGCTCATCATCCATTATGTTTGGGTTTTTCCATCAGAGGGTGGTGTTGTGGTTTGGCCAGAGAAAGACTTCTGATCACAGATGTGTCAGTTGTGTTTTTGCTAAAAACCTTAAAGTCTAAAGGAAAACTAACCGTGACAGATGAGAATATAACGAAGGACTGATCAGTTGTTTTTCACTACACTGGTGGATAAACAGATGGTTTCAGTGTAAACAAACTGACTAGAGAAACATGTTTAGAAAGCTTGTCAGCCACTCTGGCACTTCAAAGAGATCAACCCACAATTTACACCACAGGCTATTACAATAAGAAGCATTATGTGGTTGTATTTTCAGTTTTAATTTGTGTACCGTATTTTCTGCACTATAAGGAGCACCGCATTATAAGGTGCATAGAATAGAAACTACTGTAGTGTCTGGGGTTGTGTTATCATCCATCTAGATGAAGCTGCGCTAAAGTGAATGTCAACAAAACAGTCAGATAAGTCAGTCAGTCAAACTTTATTCATAGAAAACAAACCAACGTTCTGACAACTCCGTTCACTCCCACAATACGGTACCGTACGTAGCGGTAGCTCTTACCCGTATTTGCACCACCATCGTTGAAAACAATGTATTTCCAACTCCATTTGTCACAGTTCAAAGCTACATGAACAGCTGTTTTATTTTTTTCTCCGAGGTAACATCAGTGACGTAGTTTTATCTTTTACCAACAGCAAGGTACAACAGGTGGTGCAACTTTTTATCACGTAGTTAGTGCATCACAAACGTGGAGGGAACTTTTCCCTGATTCAGTAAACATGTAAAAGAAACAGTCTGATACCGCTACGGTAAATCAAACGTTACTGCAATCACAATATACGCCCCCTGACTATGGTAGCCATAATTAACCAATATTGATCCATATATAAGGCGCATCGGATTATAAGGCGCACTGTCGGGTTTTGAGAAAATTAAAGGCTTTTAGGTGGAGCTTATAGTGCGGAAAATACAGTACTGGCACTATTTGTATGAACAACTTCATGAATGCCTTCCAGGAGAGTCTGCTTGAAAACATGCGACCCAGCATCACCTCTCCTCCCTCTATATTTCACTCCACCTTTCAGTGAGGCTGTTT
>OOFC01042416.1:0-28709 GCA_900323345.1 Pseudochromis fuscus
CAGGCAAAATTTTGTTATTTTCTGGCAACATTTTGTTGTTTATACCAAATATTTTATTGTTTTTACGAAACATTTCCTTATTTTTAGGCCACATTTTGTTGTTTTCTGGCAACATTTTGTTGTTTATACCCAATATTTTATTGTTTTTACCCATTTCCTTGTTTTTAGGCAACATTTTGTTGTTTTTAGGCAAAATATTGTTATTTTTAAGCAACACTGTTGTTTTTAGGCAACATTTTGTTATTTTCTGGCAACATTTTAACATTTTGTTGTTTATACCAAATATTTTATTGGTTTTTTTCCCCCAACATTTCCATATTTCCAGCCAACATTTTATTTTTAGCCAATATTTCCTTATTTTTTGGCAACATTTTGTTGTTTATACCAAATATTTTATTGTTTTTCTGCAACATTTCCATATTTCTAGTCAACATTTTAATGTTTTTAGGCAACATTTTGTTCTTTATACTGAACATTTTATTGTTTTAACCTAACATTTTGCTGTTGCTCATCAGTTTTCACTCAGTATTTCATTATTCATACGAAACATTTTCTTGTTTTTGTGCCCTCCTACTGGGTTGAATTATCCCAGCGTGTAGTGAGTCCAGTATTTACTCATTTCTGGGTCAAAACAACTCAGCATGTGTCGGGAGTTTCTTCCAATCTGGTAATAAATTATCTTTAATTGACTAACATGTTTATTTGTATGGCACAAACCAGTAGTATGAAGTATTATTATTGTTTTTTGTCTCTTTATTATTTAATCACACAATGAACAACGATTAAAAAAGACATTGTGATGTGTTTAGCTTCACCAGCAGCACGGCAGGTGAGGAATGTGAATGTGGTTTGTTCTCCAGCTAATCTACCACTTTGCTCCAGATAGAAATATCTTGACTCTATCTCTGAACGGACTGTCGTGAAATGTTAAACACAGACATGGCGGGCGATGAATCCGAATGACTTTTGCGATTTTGTGATGTTGACTTCACCATTATCTCCAACACGAGGTTGACATTTGTGGTTTATGTGGAAATGTCTCAACAAATGTTAAACGGACTGAAATCTGGCACAAATGTCCACCTCAGAGTGAAGTGTAATAAGTTTGGCCAGGATCGTATTTGTCTGTTTTCTGGAGCCATCGTCGGGTAAAAAAAAACAACTGAATTCAATATTTCGGATTATGGGAAAATTCCTGCAACACCAGTGACATTCCCCTCGGCCTCAGCTCGAACAGTGGGTGAGCAAACACACAAAGTGGAGATGCTGAACATGATAAGTGTTACATCTGATAAACGTTGGCATGTTAACGGTGCCATTGCGAGCACTTAGCTCAAAGCCCCGTTGTGTCTGCGAGCATGGCTGAAGACTCTCAATCATGTTGTTATTTCTCCACCTCTGTTTTCCTGCCTTCACCAATAAAACCACAACACCACATACTGCATATAACCATAAACTCTGACAATCTATTTGACTGTTTAAAATTACAATACACAAGTCATCACAGGCAAGTCATTCAGCAACAAGATTAAATCAGAGAGTTTTTGGATGCAGATTAAATTCCTCATATGTTTGTTTCATTTAAAAGACAAAAAATGACAACATGTCCAATCTGTCTAAGAGACTAAGAGGAGCTAAAGAGCAGCCTCTCCAGCAGGGCCTTCCCACTAACTGGACGACTGTTGGCTGGTGAAACGACTCCGGATGAAAGCGCCGAGAGCAGAAGGAGGAACGGCACAGCGAGCGTGTCCATGTCAACACCACATGGGTCAGGCACCACCGGGAAAACTTACTTGATTTTATTAATTCATCAAACTGTCCAAACTGCTACTGATTGTTGTCCAACTTAAAGTGATCGCTGAGGAGAAGGCTGGAAAACAAAGTCAGGCCACAGGAGAGTACGACTGAATGTCCACAGGAAAAAAAAAATCAAGCATGTTTGACAATTTATGAAAAAGTTGTGGGGATTGTTGTTGCATGATAGTCCTGATACCACTACTGGGCTGCCATGATGATGACATCACCTGGGCTCAAGGCGGTGTTGCTCTGCAGTACAGAAGCAGTAAGATGCAGGAAGTTACTGAATACAGATTTGTTTATGTGAGCTCATGTGATGTCAGAGCATTTCAACACCCTCATTGGTTGAAATTTAAAATATTAAAATCATCTACTCAGAGATAGAAATCTCAGTTGTATGAGCAATTTATTTTCAGACTTTCCAACGATTCATTAGTTTAGGTCACATGGGTTCTCTATTCCTTTAAATATGGGTATTATATATTTAACAAAATATTTTTAAACAACCTGGTTAATCTCCTGCACATTGTCGTTTTGCATGTTGATTATTATAAATAACAATTTTCCAGTAAACTGTTAGGTCCTGACTTCTTGATCTTTTAATTTACAGCATCAACATCAAAGCAAAACAACAACGTTAAAACATTTATTATACGTTTTTAATATAGACTTCTTTATTCATTTTAGCAAACTGGTCAGTTTTGTGCACATTAACATTTTAGTTTTGCACGTGAAAATATCCATGATTATTATAACAGTGTTCCCATAAAACATTTTGCTATGACTCCTTGTGTCATTGTGAGCTGCCTGTATCTTCCCTTGAAAAAAGAAATTGCCATGCTGCTTTTTTCCCTGTGAGCTTTCACCTGAAAGTGTTTGCCAGTGGCTTTTCTGAGTGTGAAATTCATTTCTGCGGCTGCATATGAATCTGAGAAATGTTTGAAAAGGTGCTGATTATCTTAATTTCGAAGCCACAGAATATCGCGCAGATATTCTTATCTTTGCAGATTGGACTTATGGCAATTATGTATGTGGCCAGGAGGAGACACTCTCAGGAATAATGAGAGAGTTAACAGTGCAGGAGGTGAGCTAACTGACAGGAGTTAACTAGGCTGTCACACTTTTCTGTGTGGGAAGGTGAGAAAAGCAAAATATTTGTCATTTTTTTCAAGGAAAATAAGATTATCTAATAACTTAAAAAAAAAAAAAGTTGACCGGCATGAAATATCTATTTTCTTACCGAAACAGAATAACTCAGTATTTTAAACCAAATGATCTAAAATTAATTTATTATAAGAAGTTTATTAATTCATTTTAAAAGGTCCGGCGAATTTGTCACGTGACGAGATTACACGATAAGTGAATGGGAGGGCGCGAGCAGACGCGAATTCACGTGTGCTCTCGTTCATTGTTGACAGCGGAAGTGGTGGTCGCCGAGGTTACCGGGAGAAGTGCTCCTATTGGCTGTTACTCGCGAGTGGCGAAATTGCCTGTACACGTCACCAGTACACGCAACACGAGAATTCTGACGCCCCTGGTCTGAATACATGATTAATTAATCAATTAATATGTAGAATTCATTACAGACAGGTAGCGGATGATATAATATATTATTACTACAGAATGTATTTGTGATATATTCCACAAAAAGAATAAATGAATGTTTCAGTGGCTTGTGAATCTCTTCTTCATTGTTCTGTTCACCTCTTCTCTGAGAAAACGTGGAGAAACTTCTCCACTGAATCGTGTTGCATCATTGCAGCTGCAGCAGTGATGCTGCTCCTCAACCAACACTTATTATGTATTATGTATGTGGCTTGAAAGTCATGAAGCTGCTCTTTGCAGCTCCTTGTCCATCACTCTGAAGTTAACTGTCAGCCAACATAAGTTCGTAATGGGCTGGCACGGCGTTAATTGGCTCAGTTTATTGTCTTGATTAATGTGGGTCGTGATGAATTAAGTTTCAAAAGAAGGCGACTGGTGAGTGGTTCCACTGAAATCACCGGCTGTGAAGGTGTCAGCCACAAGGAACCCATCAGGAGCTCCCTTGTGGTTGACACCTACACGTGTACACCAGTGTTGCTGTCTTTCTGGGATTTATCTAAACACACCACATGAAAAATGGTGAATTAAAACGGAGTAATAACACTGCTGCAGTGTGTTGTTAGCTGTTCTTTTATTTCTCTATGTCATTTATTTCCCTCCAGCTGGATTTTGTACCAGCGTGACAATTTTATTTGGATTAATACTCAACACAGCGATCTGCAATTATTCAAAAAAGATAATATTAAGCGACCTCCACAAGAGCAGGCTAAGAGATTAAAGACATGCTTTGTGAAATGCTTCACTGTTGCTGAACGATCATCAGAAATCTCAGTAAATCTAGAAGGCACCGCATCCAAAGGACTTGATGATGATGATGGCTTTAGTTTGGCAATTGTGTGCTCTTAAGTACACAATGAAAAGGCTTCAAATGATTAAGCAAAGCAGAATTAGAGGGAAAATCACTTGATATAACTGTTGTGCTTCAGCTGTGACTCGCGTAACATCGTCAATAGTAAGAAAACAATTACAGAGAATTATTCTTCTGCCACACCGGCGCTGAAATCACCTCCTCCAACTTTGTAACACTATTAATCAACCTCTGACTAATTAGGTGTTGTGAAGCGACAGATTCCTACATTATACCATTAAGTCAGGTATGTTAGGAAGTAATAATATCAGGTATTTAAAAACTTGACGATGGCTATGTTTTGAAATAAAACCCAGTTTTATACAGACGATGTGCAGCTTATGAGTCTCCTGTTTTATTATGTTCATGACAGCTTCCATGTTCAGACAGAGTCGTCCAAATTTCCCTGGTAATTCCAGTTAACAGCTGCAGCTGCCGCGGAGCAGCCGCTGGTGGCGACATCATCCAGCACCTTATGTTGTATCGATAAAATATTATCGCCTATAAAAGGCTGATTTCCTCATACTGGGTTGTCTGCATGAGAGGCTGTTTCTAATAACCCTGAACACATTTGTTGCAAGCGACCTGCTACTTCTGCTTCATTAAAGGCTCCGACTCTCACTTCTCTCTCCCTCCAACATCATGTAAAACACTTTCCAAAACACTGTGGAATCACCTTTTTACGATAAAGGAAAATCACCCTAACACCTTGTGATGTGCATAAACCATCAGGTAGAGTCGCAGACGAACTGAAGCTGTCTGAAGACGTGCAGTGAGCTGGAAACATGATCCTCACACCTGTGGAGAAACTCTGTGTTGAAGCCACTTTGTTTATTTTCTGAGTATGAGTTTGGTCGACTGCCAAACGCATCATATTTGACACATGAGCTTTTGAGACCTGTAGATCATCAGCATGATATTTTTGAGGGTTTATGAAAAAATAAATAAATACATATTAAAATATATATATATTGAAAACATCTCTTCTCTCTTTCTCTTTCTCATATTATTTTTTTCAGAAGGTTCAATAAACCTCAATTTGAATTTTCTGGCAATTATTTCATGGTTCAGGCTTTACAGAGTTAAAAACAAACATACCAGGTCATTTATAAGACCCTGGACCTGGAGGGGTGGAGGGAATATATCAATATTTTACTTTAGTACAAGTATTAGTACTGCACTGTAAGAATAATCCATAATATTTAACTCCTATCACCCTGGCCTGATCGAAAATATGTTAGAAAAACACAACCGGTGCCAGTTTTTGAAAGTTTCCAAGTGACTGCATCGTCCTAATGGGACTAAAATAGAGGTAGCATTTATTGTGCTTCATTTCTGTTGCATCAAATTTGGTAGAGCTGCAGTTGAAGAGGTTCAGCAACATCACTGACACAAGTTTGTTATTCACTTTCTAATTTATAGTTTTGATGAAGCACAAGTAAAACATATCAAGGTTTTCTATTGTACTTCAAAACCTATCCATAGAGCACAATGTTGCTCTTTTTTCCTGCAGCTGTTAGAGATTAAACCAGAGATTTTTTGTGGTGAATATACAAGAGAAAAGGCTTGGGAACATCGACTTTATATAGAAATGGACGAAGCAACTGGGTCTCACAAATGAGGCAGAAATGCAACAAGGTGTAATACCCCCGACGGCCACTAGAAATACTCAGTTTTTCCACAAGTCATTCTGATGTCATGAGCTAAAATCAAATCTCAGTGATCTGGTGTCTCCAATGAACCCAAGACCGCCTCACTCCTCCCTTCATGTCCAAATATGGTCATTTCTGGCTCCAAATAACCATCATGGCCACATTCAAATGCCAAACTCCTGGTCCACAAACCAACGACTAATGTCACTTTAGCTTCATCCAATAGGGCACAAGGGGTTAAGTGTAATGTGGCCTGTAGCTCATCATTAAGATCAAATACACATGATTTCACTGTTTTGTATGAGTGTTAACATATTGTAGCTTCATATTACACAACCCTGCTCCCTCTTCATATCAGATGACTTTGTTCATTGTTAAGATAAAGAACCTCGGTTTGACCCATCGACTGAATCACATGACTTTTGGAGGTTTATTTGACCTGAGCCCATCACACGGTGCAGCCACAGTACGACCTGCTCCTGACCAGTGTCACCGCCTCCCGCTGACCCACACTGATCCTCTAACCACCCCGCTTAATCTGGCCGCCCGCTCTCCCATTAATTTCACCCCACTCCTCCTTGTTTAAACAGCATCACATTCAAAGCTGCTGCACTTTCTTCTCTGCAGGAGGGACTGACTCACAGATGCTGTGCATGAAAACATTTCCAGGGAGATATTCAAACAAAACATAATCTCAGTGTTGTTTCACTCTCTGCTGCATTGTTGTGTTAAAGAGACAAACATATATAAAAGCTTTGAGCCTGAAAATAACCGAATTAGACATTTTTGAACAGAACAGAAATGGCTCACTTATGCACACAACTGTGAATAAGACAAAGTCTAAAATTTCTCAGATCCTCCTGGGACTCAAAGGAAGAAAGTGTTGGACAATTTCTGTTTTTGGGTGATTTCCTACCTGTTCGGGGCTTTAAAAAGCCTCATACAATTTGTAGTTGTTATGTTATTTTGTGTTTTACAGGATGTCCACTGTGTTGGGCCACAGGAGCATTTTAGGCTTTGTCTCAGGAGGAGACGAGTTTGTTCTGTCATATCCTGGTCATCTTTTTACTTGGTGATGTCCAGACATGAATATATTATTTAAGATTACCACAGACTGTGTTCTTCTCAGTGTTGTAGTGGTTCATCTGAAAATCATTACATCATTAAGTAGATATTGTAGCGGACGCTATGCGTTGTGTACAGGTTTCCATGACAACCGAATGTACGCGATTTCATTTGTTGATTTTCTGTGATATTTCATAGTTGTTTGGGGTGATGAGTGACATGAAAATGTAGCTTTGTAAGCTATTTTATAATGTATGGCAGTAAAGGTGAGTTAGAGTTCTCTGGGGAACTGGTGTTGCGTTCTTTACTTTAGTTTAACTATTACACTCTCTACAATATTGGTGTGAGGTCCTCCGGCGAGACGAGGCTTGGGATCGCGCTCTATTCTACACTGTAAAAAGTTAAGCTAAGCGCGCGTTAGCAGTGACTAGCATCGGCTACTGGTCCAAAACTTCAACTTATCTTACGGCGGGCCTTCCAAGCAGGAAACGATCCCACCGCTGCCACCAATGTAACCGAGGGTCTCTATTACGCCTATACTTGTGAAACTATAAAACAAAGAACTCCGGAGGCTTAATGAAGATGAGCAGACGGCTCCTTCTTTTATTATCTTTTCTTTCCACCCCATCCACAACAACCTTCTTTCCGTTTTTCTGGCCTTTTCAAAATAAGAGCTGCCGCTATAAGCTAAACACCGGTTCCCCAGAGAACTCTACCTCACCTTTACTGCCATACATTATAAAATAGGTTACAATATGTTTACTTTATGTGTAAACTTAATTGTTTAAGAAAATGATCATTTACATGATCGCACGACCGGAAGTGCATGTGACATGAAAGGCAGGTAAACAATAGCGCGAAAAAGACGGGAGACACGTAAGTGCATCGGTAATGGGATTAAACCAGAGAGCTGTGTAAAACAGCAATAAAGTCACAAGGACTCTCTGCAATATTATTCTACTGCTGGTCTAACAGCCACACACGGTAAACTTTATTTTGTGACTCTTTTATTGCTTGTTATTTTCTGGAATGCGTGATTTTGTAAATGTTGTAAATGTGAGTGTGACGCATAGTATTTTGTTTATTATTTTAGTTTTCACGGTGTTACATTACTACCACGACCTTTAACAAGGAATAAAGATACGTGGACATCAGTACGGAGCGTGAAGTCCTTTTTTTGAGCAGAACAGATATTAGGCTTCAGAAAGCAGAAAATTGAAGATTGTGGACTGTTTGATCCAAATATGGTCACTTGTGGCTGCACACAACCAACATGGCTGTGTTCAAAGTCCACAACTTAACAGGTGACTTCACACTAGCTCTGTTCATTCTATACAGAGTCTGTGATTCATGAGCTCACTTTAATGTTGTGAACAAACAAACCCATGCAGACAAAAAACAAGCAAGCAAGGAAAAAAACAAGCTTTGTAAAATATGTTAATAACAATCTGGATCCAGTCATTTACAGCGACCTGAAATTTTCTACATGAGAACTTAATTTAATCCCCGATGAATATCACTGGGATGTAACTGACAAATGTCTGAAAATGGTTATTTTTTTTTAAATTCGGGGAGCTGCTCTTACAGTAGCAGTATATTTCAATTAACTTATCTGGCACCCAGTGACAACGTTCTCATAAAAGGGAGGACTGTATCATTAAACTGAATAAAAGTACTATTATCCAACTTCAGATAATTACTATTACTGCAACTCTGTCACGGAGCAATTCTTTCTACACCTTATTTAGTTATATAATGTGATTTGATTTAATTTAATTTAATGGACATCTGACTTTGAATTGCCATTTTTTATTCAACGGCTCTTGAAAATGCACTCATGCACCATTTAAAGTGGTTTCCCCCTGAGGTGGGGATTGTGATACCGGAGCGGAGCCAGCCCAGTGATTAACCTGACGTCTGGCTGCATGGTTGACCTCTGACTCCAGACAAAATTCCAGGTGTGGGATGACAAGTGCTGATGTCTCTCACTGTAGCTCTTCCTGGCATCAGAGTTTAAACAGAACAAGTGGAGCTCAAAACATGAAGAACGCTTGTTTAAAGAAAAACTACTTTGACTTTCTGGGGAAAAGCTATTTGTTTTCTGCTGCAGTGTTGAATGAGAAGATTGATGGCACTTTCATGTGAGTCCCTTAAATATGAGGCTACAGCCAGGAGGCAATTAGCTTAACTTAGCATAAAGGCTGGAAACACAAAGGAAAGGGCAAACATCAAATAAACAAGATATAAGGTTTTAATAAGAGCTTTGGTGTGGTGTTAGTCTGGATTTTGTTACTTTTGGAAACAGCTACGATTACTTTGTGCACACGTTTTCATTCTTTATGCTAAGCTACGCTAATCAGAAGCATAGCTAATTTGCTATCTGAAAAGTGTGTGTCATCTGCATACACTGCACATACAATGGACAAAGCTAATGTGATGTCACGTGTTGGTTTATGGACACATAAGTATTTGAACATCGCCATGTTGGTTGTTTGGAGCCAGAAGTGACCATATTTGGATGTGATGGGAGGGGTGAGGAGGCGGGTCTCACCTTGGAGCCCAGTGTGTATGAGACCTGATTTCAGGTGTGGTCTCATTGGACAACAGACTGTCAATCAAACTAATCACACACTTAAATCTTCATCTTTTTGAAGCCTAATATCTCCTTAATGGTAAAATGATTTTCAGATGGACCACCAGGTCACTGAGAAGAAGAGTTGACTTAAGCTAATGACATCAGACTAAATCTATTGACTGAGTATTTCATGAATGAAAATGACCTTTTTTTTTTTTTAAATTGCAGTCGATTGGAGAAAGAATTTTGAAGCCACATTGTTGCAGTTTTTTTCAAATTCAGCATTGGCCTCATTTTTGAGAAACGGTTGCTTTGTCTATTTCTATATTATGACAGAGTGTATGGGTATCATCCAAGAAACAACAACATTTTGGGCAAGATCAGAGGATGGTACTCTTTTCAAAGGAATCCAGAAAACTATATTTTAACAAAGTAGAGTTGCTAATTTCACCAGTAGAGGGCAACAGTGTTCAGTTTACAGCAGTGGTCCCCAACCACTGGGCTGGGGCCTGGTACTGGTCCATGTGGCATATGTTACTGGGCCGCACAGAAAGATTATATTAATTTATATAATTTCCATTCTATTGATTATTAGAGTCTGAAAGACGTTTTATTTTGAAAAACGACCGGATTCTCTTCGACTTAACTTTAATCTGTGCCTCTTGACACATCAATGCGCTTGTCTCGGTCACGTGATCAGATACATTACCCCCCAAAAATGAGTCTGCAAACAAGCAAAAATCTGTAAAAAACAAACTTCTTTCTAAAGGGGAAACATTAGTTTTTTATGCTGTCGTGTTATTTTATTTTTGCTGTATTTACCTGCCACTCCTTGAAAGCCAGTCTGAGAAAATAATGCCTCAATAAACTGGTCCATGGTGCAAAACAGGTTGGGGACCCCTGGTCTACAGCATCAGTGTGGACAGATGATGCCTCGGTGGGGGTCTTTCATCAGGGCGTCTGCATCAATGAACAGTTCTGTGTGAATTTTTTTCTTTTTTTAAAATACTTTTAATGGATTCAATCATCTCAGCCACACATCAAAAATTACAGTTCACTGTTTTGTCAGAGAGCATGAATGCAAACAGAAACCTAATATGAAACTAGTATGAGTACTGCGACCTTGTTTTTCACAGGGTTTGATAAGAACCTGATTTTTATATTTTTTTGCCAATTTGAGTGAATGCTTTTTCATGTCACCTTCAAATGTAGCCACCAGAATTTAACTTTGATGAAAGCCTTTCGTGAAATTGTCAGCTGGAGCCAGAGCACATGCCAAGTTTACATGAGGTGGCTAAGATCAAGGATATTTTCAGGACTAAATGCCAGCAGTTGATGTAGAAAAATGGATGGAAATGCAGAGGGGGGAAAAAAAAAAAAAAATCATCAAATCTTCCACCACTTTGACATTTGTTTCTTTATATGGGCTCCCTGCAGACACCGTCATAGTCTGCTATGGTACATAAAAGCCTGCCAGTCAGTCGCGACATCAGTGTAAATGCCACAGTGGAAAATGATAAATATTTCTTCAAAAAACACTCACAAGTTTCCTCTTTGTGATTCAGAGTGACATTTTAATAATACAAATTGCACAAATCAGCCACTATAGCACAGAAAATTTAACAACAGACGCAGAAGAGTTGTTAGAAATAAACTGAATATGTCATTATGTGAAAATGCAGCGACAACGTCAAATCCTAAAACTGTAGTGGCTCCAAAAAATACACTAAATTTGAACTGCGAAGGGATAATAATGAGGCGCTTGTTTAAAATTCATATTAACATTACAGGCTGACACTGACATTTAGAGTCATGCAATGAGTTAAAGAGGGAAATTAGCTTCATGTGTCTTGAGCTAAGAATAAAAGAGGTTAAAGGTAAGAGTTTCAGGACCCTGATAATAGAAGTACAGAAACATGATTGTGCCTTGATCATGAATAATCACTCCTGCTTGGCAACTTTAACACACACACACACACACACACACACGCACGCTGCTTAAACCTTTTGAAGTGTAATGTATGAAAATTACTTTCTACACGATAGCACGCAGCACCCTTCCCGCCCCCCTTATCTCTGACTGTGTTTTGTTTATCTGCCTCTTCACCGTTGCTCTCCATTTATCAGCTGCTCTGGCATTCCTGTTAAAGCATCCCCGTGGCTTGTCTCTTGGACAATGATGGACACAGGTGGTCGGAGAAGGTGTCCACATGGCTCAGACCAGAGCGCTGTCCCGGGGCTCTGGCAGTGGCCTTGAAGGCTTATCATCTCTCAACAGAAGTGCTCTTTCATGCTTTTGATCTCGTGAAAATTAGTTTCTCTGGCTTTTCTGTTAAAGCAATTTTCCTCCGCGCTCCTGTCACAGAAAATCCCAGTGGCGATGAGTACGATCAGAAACTTATGGGAGTGTCATTTCTGATGCCCTCATGTCTGCAGCTGTGACCTTGATTGACAATCTTAAGGAGGATTGTTACTGAGATAAAACACCGTGGGAACACTTACAAGGATTATAGAAGTGGAGCAAAAAAAAAATACAACCGACTCATTATCTGAGCTCAAAACGCTACTCAACACTCAAGAGGCCACAGCCAATCATTATTTATTTATTTGGATTTGAACTGTAATAGGTTTTCCTCTGGGTCTAAATTAATAAACACAACATAAATCCCATAAATCCACAAAGACAAACAAAATCTCTTTGAAAACGAACTGTGGTTACACAGATGATATCTTAACATTAGTACGATGTAATAAAAATACAGAGCATGTGGTGGTAATAATATACATTTTTATTATGTTGAAGTCAGAAAGATGTTTTATAAGGTGAAATAAAAAGTGCTGGAGTTTCACAAAGTACTCCACCCTCTACATGAGGACAAAAAATCCCTTTTCATGTGCAGTCTCTCTAAAGTCATTTTTGTTCCTCAACATTAGAAACTTGAAGGAAAAAACTGTGTTGTCTTCAGATTATGTAAAATATTAAACATGTTTTACTCTTATAACTCATTATTTTTAGTTATTTTGACTTAAATTAGACTTGAACTGTCTAAAAACAAGAATAATGTTTGGAAAAAATGTATTGACTGAGTATTTCATGATTAAAATGAAGTCAATTGGAGTTTTTTTTGGAGCTAACAACTAGTGGTCATTGGTGGTATTACACCTTTTTGCACTTCTTCACTGAGTCTCATTTTTCAGACCTGGTGCCTTCGTCCATTTCTATATAAAGTTTGTGGTTTGTACTTCCTGCTTCCTTCCTCCGATGGTTTTGCTGCCCCCTGCTGGTCTGTCTCTGCTGTTTCTATAGAAACATTCACCCATTGTAAGTAATAAGGATGTTTGGGGTTTTTTTGGACGGGATCCCATCCTCTGATCTTGACTAAAACTTAATCATTTGTTCATGGTATAAAATAAGATCCTTCCAAGAAAACTCACTGATTAGGAGTTTTTCATATTGCTGCGAACTGATGGACAAAACCATAACCTCCTCGGTGGAGGTAAAAATCTGCATCAGCTTCAGTACCTGACGTCTTGAGGATGTGATGGCAACACTATGAAACTGACTCCAACAAATACAAGTGTCACTGGCCATTTGCTGGAGCACATTTAGATCTTATTGAAAGATGAGAGGAATTTTTTCTACCTCTTGGTTTAGGTATGCCTCAAGGAAATAAAAAAAAAATCGCTAAAATATTTCTATTGTTTGTTGCTGTTGCCTATGTTTTTTAGTGGAACCATTAAAGTCTTAGCATCAGCACCAATGGATCTGTCTCACACATTAAATCACATTCTGGGCCCCTGAACATCCTCGTTACACTTCTTGATCTCTGTTGCTTTTGCCGACACGTTCACAATAATCAGCTCATTAGCTCCGATAATTCACACAATAAACATTTATTATTTACCATAAAACAGCTGCCTTGTGTTTTAACATGCATGTGATTAACTAATTAACAGAGATAAATCCGAAAAGAAATGTCTAATATATGGCAGATCACTCAGGCATGAATTGGTTTATTTAAAAAAAAAAAAAAGTAGCCTGTTAATGATGCAATCACTTCATGATGCATTGTTTTCCACTGCATGACACTTCATCAGCTGCTGGTAATAATCAAATCGAGACAAGTCAAAGGGAATTAAAACCCTGAATCAGAAATGTCTCGAAGGGCTGTGCAGAAATGACAATGCTTCTCCATGTTTTCTCCTATATCCTAAATAATAATATATGTATTTATTTACTGTACTGCAGCATGTAAATAACCACCGGTGAACAGAGATAGCGTACTAGCTTCGACAACATTTTCCACTTCAGTCAGCAGTTTCCAGCATTTCCCACATGTGCACAGATTGATATACATGTAAATTATTTAAATACCGAATTCACCGTTATGTTTAACAATCAGCTGCTAATGAGTGTAATATTTACCAAACACAGACGTCCTGCTGGGATCTTTCTCGTGGTGAATGTTGGTTTTCAGATCCTGGATCAGTTCAGACACAGCTCCAGGATGAAATGAGAGACTGTAAACGGCCATTATAAGATACTTTCTGAACTGCAGTCTGTAACAAAACTACTCTCGAGGAGGTCAAGGCTATAAATACAAAGCTGGAAAATTAGCACAACAGTCAGTCATCTTCTATACCTGCTTCTCCACACTTGGGTCGCAGGGGTCTGCTGGAGCCTATCCCAGCTGTTATCGGGCAGGAAGTGGACAGGTAGCCAGCCTATCGCAGGGCTAACATATAGACAAACAACCACTCGCGCTCCCACTCACACTGACGGACAATTTTAGTCTGATCAATTCACCTAACAAGCATGTCAACAAGCACCCGGAGAAAACCCACCATGCACAGGGAGGACATGCAAACTCTACACAGAAAGGCCTGAGCTGAGATTCGAACCCCGAACCTTCTTGCTGTGAGGCACAAGTGCTAACCACTGCACCACCTAGCATAACAGGTCATCTTTAAATAATAAAAAGTATTGATATCTGTGTAGTTAATTGATTGAGTACATGAGGCAGCAGCATGCATCCAAAGTCCAAACTTTTTCATAAACTAACATCACAACAACATTATCAACTAAATGAATCAAAGCGTAGTTAATGTGGCAGAAGCTGGACTACATTTGACAACATATGTTGTTGGCTTCAGGGGAAACAAATCCAAGACTGACAGATTATTATTGGTAATTGTCAGTGACTGGCGTGATAGAGAAGATAATTTAATCTTTTCCAGTCTGCGGCTGCGATGAGGTGAAGGAGATGAAAGCGTCTCGATGTTGTGGGAGGCCAAAAAAGTTTCTGTGTGATCCTCAGGAGGAACTTTAATTTCTCTGCGATGAGCTGCTGCCGCACTGATGTGAAAAAGAGAGACTGGATGTTTAACTGTTCTGCTTCTGTGCTTCCTCCCTCCAGGCCAAAAATCCTATCTCCTATTCATTATTTGGATTGTCATATCATATGAATTGCCAAACAAGAGAGCCATTTCCAAATAATATGAATCAGTTTGCAAAACTTGACTCACAGAATCAATAAACTTCAGCCAGAGTCTGCCTACCAACTATATTTGATTAGGAAAAGGAAAAAGGCTTCACTATAGGGACTGTATATGATGTATAGCGTGAGGAATAATGTTTATTGGCTGTGGCTACTGTGAGGAAAGGGCTCATCTCCCTCTGCTGAGCACTGTCACATAGAATTTGTTTCCATTTGTGCAAGGCAGGGAATCAGTCAGTTTCATCTCTGTTGTCCCTCTTCTTTTCCATGCATCCCAATGAGCTTAACACAATATTAAAATACAGCAGAAAGCTGATGAGAAAAAATGAGCGTAATGCCCATCTGAGCCGCAGCATCCACCGTCTGTCTCTGCTTCCTGCATCCACATCAGCTGCATCAAATCTGGCTGTTGGAGCTTCAGTAAAAAATCTATTGTGTGCTGCATTACTGCTCCACACACACACACACACACACGTGCAGGTACAGAGCAAAACAGATGCATTTAATATGCTCATCCGAAAGGTCGAGTGTTCATAGGAAATTGCCTCGTCCAGCTTATTTGAAGACCGTAATGAGATGGGATTGTTTATGCATTTACTAAACACTTGTCACAATTGATGCTTTTTCCCTGGTTATGCTAATACACAACAGAAAATGAGAAATCACTTCAGGTCCCTTTAATATGCTCCTGGTCACTCCTGTCTTTGATTTTCCGTGTGACACAGATCTCTTTAAGTCCTGTATACACACTCGGTGCCTGGAGCCCGGCAGCATAATTGGTCACAGACATATTGCAGGTGTGCTGATAATTCCCATACAGCACGCCTGAGCTTAGCTTGACTTGTTGCTATGCCACCTCTTGTGGTAACCAGGGAGCTTGTTAGCGATCTTATCCATTTTCGGAGGTATACAGGCGGTGGACAAAAAAGCAGGAACAAACAGAATTACACAATCCAATACAATAGGCCTGCAGGGTTCGTCCTTTGTGAGCCCGCAATGAGTCACCGAGGTGTTCAATCAGCTCTGTAGTCCACATATTTCTGAGACAACCCTGTGGTGCTGTGGTATCAGGTTGCATTATATTAGACATAAAAACTCCCCACCTTTTGACAAATAGTTAAAATGAAGTATATATTTCCTGAAAAGCATCCAAAAGGTGCCACAGTTTTTCAGATTAGACACTTATTTTCTTATATTTGTCCCGTGGAGTGGAATTTTCTCCACTAATTCCTCTACATGCTATCATGCTTCTAGTGTGTACGAGCAAATCCTTCCCTCTGCAAAGTTGCTGGTGCGTGTTGGACTTAGTGTAGAGGTCAGTGGAGGATGGTTGAGCAAATGAAGCATGTGACTCTGCCACTGGAGACCACTGGTATTATCCCACATCCTCCCTCAGCTGCCCAAAAAACCTGACCTAAATTTAAAGGGGGACTCCAAACACACAACTCAAAGCATGTGACAAGCAGGAGGTTCACACAAAAGATTCATATTATTAAAACTCACGTAACGTAATGTGTAGATGTCAGGTGTGTCCGCAACAGGAGCAGTGTTGGGATGTGTGTTGTGTGTGGAGCTGTGAATGCTGATGGCAGGTGGAGGGAGAGGAGATGAAGTGAGGCCATATACTCGTCTTCATCGTCTGGAACGCCCAGGTGAGCTGAATCTGCTGACGAGGCTGCCCTCCAGCCTTGAGTATCGATCTAAATATCAATACTGTCGATATCGAGATGAGTATCGGTATAGCATCAATATCGAGATCGATACTTTTGTTGCAGTTTCTATTCTATACATCCAGCAAATTACTCAGAGTTCATGGGAGTGCAGCTTCTCTCCAAGCCTGCTGTGTATCGAGGTAATCTCCAGCATTAAGTCATGTTTTTAACTGTGTAATTGATGATCAGAGACAATTTCAGCAAACTGATTAAGCTATTATCATATATTCACAGTAGGACAAATTGTTTTACTCAACCTCAAAAATAAGCACTTCTATAAACCTGAAATATGAATATGGCCAGAGGTGGACAGTAACGGAGTACATTTACTTGAATACTGTACTTAAGTACATTTTTTCAGTATTTGTACTTTACTTGAGTATTTGGTTTTTTGGAAACTTTTATTGTACTTTGGACTCCACTACATTCCCAGGAAGTGTGTGGTTACTTACTTTATATACAGTCTATGCTGCAATGTGTTTCAGGCAGTTTGTCCAGGTAGAGTTACCGTCGCGCATGCGCAAATCAGCAGGAAGTGACCGGCAGCGAACTGAACAATAAAGAGGGAAGACAGGAAACAGCACGGTTTGGTCGTTTTACGTTTTTTTTTTTAAACACTATATAGCATGTTAGTCTCTCGATGGGAAATTTGAAAACAAAAAAGCAAAACCGAACAGTCAACCAACAAAGTATTATGCACACTCTGCAGGAAGGAGTTTTCTTTTCATCGAAGCCCTTTCAGATTAAAATACCACATTAACAGGAAGCAGACATTAGTCGGGGATTGACTTGTTGAGTAATTTGTCCACCACTGTTCACTCATCATTTCATCTCCAACAGAAAGAGAAACTGAAACAGAGAAAATGAATCAGATCCAGTTTGAGCTGTGAGACATTCAGAAACAAGATTTGTAATTGAACGTAACATTTGCTGTAAGACTTGTTTTTGAATATCAGTGTTGTATCATAATCTTTAAGCTTAAACCTTTTGGTTACTCTCCGGTTAAATTTATGATTATATAAAACTAGTTTTTACAATAAACTGTGGATTACTTTAGTAATGGTTTGGTATTTACAATATCCAGATATAAGCAACATGAGGGGATGTTGGTGGTATTAAAACATTAATAAAGCAGTTATTAATTAGCTGACATTATGTTGGGTTCACTGCTCCAAAGGTTCTCTGAATATAAAGCTTCATCTACAGCAGGTAATGAACAAGTATGAATCATATGAATGAGAACAGCGAGACTAGAGAGGCATTGTTGTTAGAAATAACTTAATTCTAAGGAGGTGGGTGACTTCCTGTCAACACGCCCGCTTCCTGTTTAGAAACAGGCTCAGAATAAGAAGCACTAATAACAATTTTCTGTTTTGTTTATCTCTGATTGACATTTTTCATTTTATTTGCTCGTTAAATATAAAAGATGATTCTCTGACAGTAAAATCTTTCATTTGCTTCCGTTGCCTAGAAACGCTCATTTGGCGTTTGTGTACTTTCTCACATTCGGTTTGGCCAACTCACATGTTGCATTTTGCAGAAGGATGCCGACGTTCACAGACCCGGGTCAGATCCATCACCGCCGCTTTGTTCTGGTTCATACTTGATACTCACTCCGGGGCGTTTGAAATCATTGAGGTGCAGTGTGTGTGTGTGTGTGTGTGAGTTTGGGCGGACGACAGGTGTAAAAACGCAGCCAGGTCACAGATTCCTTTTGTGGAAAAAATTAGTCACCATGAATAAAGTTATTAGCGATAACTCAGTGCTTGTGTTTCCAGTGAAACGTTAGAGAAAGCTGCAGGCTCTCACTCCCTCTCTGGACATATGTGTGTTTTGTGTGTGTGTGTGTGTTTGCGCCTCTCACAGTTATTCTTGCATACTTGACAGAACTGTGACCTAGTTTGCTGGACAACTACAGTAAGTGGGTTTTTCTGTTTTAGTAACCCGGCGTCCCATCAGCCCTGTGCCTTGTCAGTTGGGACGAGACGGAGCAGGCCTCTGGATGCACAGCGGAGGTCTGGAGAAAACAAAAAGCATTCAGTGGAGAAATATTCAGAGAGCACCTCGAGCACGAACGCTGCTGTGTGTTCTTCTGTGTGTATCTGTGTGTGTGTGTTTGTGCGGCTGACTATGGATCTCATGCCAGCGCTCCGGGCCGTGCGGTGCCCTGCTGAGGCCCAGGGCCACCATTCTGCTCTGCTACCCCCCTCTTAGCGCTGCAGGACCTAGCTTGTTGTGTAGCTCCCTCAATGTGATCACCTTTTTTTTTTTTTTCGACTGTGTTTATGTTGAATCTCAGATTGACTGAAAGTGAGCAACAGCTGACATTTGGCACGCGACCAACACAATATGTTCAAGATGTTAGTTTATTCACATTTTGATTATGTCGACATGGATTATTCATGCTTTCATAAACCATGCACAGCGCTGGGGGGCTGAGGATGCAGCTGTCCAACATTAACATGTCTCAAGACAGAAATATAGATTATATAACATATGTGTATATATGTATTTACGTGGAATGTGCAGCTGAAATGGTCAACTGTGTATTTCATGGAGAGGAATTACAACGACTTGGATGGTCCGAGGTCTGTGGGAAAATATGCAGTGAGATTACATTTCTTTTTGCACAGCTGTAAACACACAGATGTTATCAAAGGATTCAGACCTTTCTTCTCATTATCCCTTTATTAATGTTGTCACCAGAAGAGAGGGACTCATCCAAAGTTGATCTCTCTTTGTAAATATTGTCTCAACTAATTCATGTCTCTTCTGCGCTCGCTTGTGTTTGAACAGCACAGATTTAAAGTTCCTTTCACCACAGAAGCAAGAAAAATTTCTCAGTGTTTAAAAGAAATTATACATTATATCATTTTGTATATTTATAGATATCCGTGCACGTGTGTGTGTGTGTGTGTGTGTGTGTCCGTTGTATTGAGTCATGAGCAGCTCCAGGTAAAGGAATGCCTGAATGGTGGCAGATGGTTGGCACAAACATGGCAACGTCTTCCTTCCCCTCCATGAGCACACCGCCCACAAGGCTGCCAACTCTCCCACGTGTTTACTTTCCTCCCAGGATTCAATCTGCACAGTGTTTGCTGAGAGGAGTATCTCTCCTCACCTCCAAACTCTCCCTCAGGCAGAAAGCTTTACATCATTATTCTATAGGGCCAAGCAGCACCAATACCCCCTCGGTGTATCCCGGCCGAGGCAGCGCTGTTCCTCTCTCTGTGTCTTCTCCAGACGATTATGTACGATACCGCTCTCCAAAGAGGAAATGCCACCGTCTCAAAACAAACAAGCTCATAGAAGCAGACAGGAGCTGCCTTTGAAGATCGGCTCTGATCTGTTTGATGTCTGGGTAATAATGGCCACATCGGTCAGAGAAAACGCTCCTTTAAAATTTTTATTGCCTTGTTTTAAACATCAATTAAGCAACTTTCTAGTAACACTATCACAAAATATTAAAGAAGAGATTGATTGCGGATGCTGCAGCTTCATATGCAGAGTTGTTGATGCTCGCCACTGACACACAGAGACCGTCCATGTGTGACCATGTATCTGCTGCCCTACATCTCTCCCTCTGTAGGAGCTCGAGTCTCGTCCTTGGTCGCCTATAAGGATCCCACAAGCAGCCACACACACAGTGACAAGCTCCCTGTGGTATTGCAGACCTGCAGCATGTGATATTATTAATACACATGACAGGAAGGTGTTTTACAGAACATGGAGTTTCAGAGATTTTCAGGCTGGTGGATTCTTTCAGCGCCAAAACCTTTGCTTGGGTTATTTTTGTCCCCCCTTTGTCATGTAATCAACAATCTGCGATCACACTTATCCTCACAAATCATGCCAGAAATCTCTTGCTTTGCTATCCTCCTCTCTCTCGGAGGCATGCACGCACACACTTCCTGTATTTTTCCTCCTAGCTGAGTGAGTAGAGCAGTTTTCCAAGAGGCTGGCTGTGATTAGATTCACTGGTACATGGTTTGACCCAGTTCCCATGGCTCTATGCTCATATCTTGGCACTGAGGCCGAGGATGCTAATAGCTGACATCATTAAAGCTCAACTTTCTGTTGTTGTATGGAGTATGTATACTGTGGATCAACGTTCGACAGCCAAACATTTCTGCTCTGCCATCATTTGTTACTACACCGAAACGAGGCATCAGAGCAGTTTAGTTACGTGCTGCTGATTTATTTTTGTCTGGCTGATGAATAATGGAGCACAAAGCAAAAGGCCCTTTCCATTTTCTTGGTCATTCAGATTCATTATTTGTGATTTGCATTGGCATGGTTCGGGCACAATTGCAGGAAGAGGTCGTGCAGACAGGAAGGGGAAGTTCTGAGTAGGGTATCAGCACCACTGGGGGGTTGCAGGGGGTCTGCACGTGGGACTGTCTCCCCACTCCCTCCCTTATCAAACTAAATCAGTTTTTTTCTCAGCAGGAAGTTTATATTATCTTCACTCTGATTAGGTGATCCAGTTATTGTGTATTGTCGGCATTAAACCCATTTTGACTTAATATTCTTAAAAGACAATTTGATCTTTTCTTGAAGGATTAAAAACTATTTTAGGCTCTAATGGAAAATGTTCTTGCTAAAATGGGGCTAAAGTCTTAAGATATAAGCCGTCTGAACCGAGCTGACACCATCCATTTGTGATAGCCAGTGGTTTGCTCTTTTCGGAGCTCATGGCTCATTCACCACTCCGGATGAGTAACTTTATCTGCTTCATCGGCACTGCAGCTCTGCCCTTTCCTTCAGACTTTGGCTAAGTCCTCAGTGGGATCTGGCATATTTGAATCAGTAGCTTTAATATGCTGTTGTGTATTGTCTGACATCGTGACTCAGAGAGAGGCGCTCACGTACCCACCCACGTATACTCCAAAGGGACAGGTGTGTGGATCTGGTCCACCAAGGTGATGTACAACAAGCCAGTGAATGAGTGTTAAATATAAAGCTAACGTGTCCTCAAGGACGTCGTGAATATTTATCAGAAAACAATAAAAATCATATGAGGATAATGTAACAAGGGGACTTTAACCTCTGTTGTTGTGTCTCAGTAGTTAACTAAACAGTTAATAATTATTAGTGTTGCTTATGTGCAGTTTAAAGATGCTGGTGTCAGGTTACATGTATGTTGTGTTGCTCTGGGATACTCTAACTGTCTCTGTTATCTTCACAGGGCAGAAAAAACAGAGGTGTTGAGCGAGGACCTTCTACAGGTGAGCTGTGTGCAAAGCAAGACGATCACAACACGATATTACAGATATTAATTAACGGTTTCTGAGCAGTTAGTGCTTGTTCATGCTGTGCTAATTTAACAGGTGTGAACAATGTGATTATTATAATGATGGAGGCCAGTGGTTCACAGTTTTTGGTCCTCTTTAAGTGATGCAAATCATCCTGGCATGTTGTATATGTGAAGCTCAATTAAAGACTAATTCCTCTTTATCGGGTTGTTTTATTTTCTATAAATACTGAGTCAGGTGTGCAACTTACCTCCCATGATAATGCTTTAAAATCACTTACTACAGCTCAACAGGAGAATAGAAATGTTTTTTTTTTGTTTGCATGTACATGTTGTGTGTCCTGCCATCCTGTAGCATGAAGGCAGCAGGAGGTGCTGACTTATGATGCTGTTTGCATCTGTGGTAATTAGGGATGGGCTTCGTTAGGATGTTTATGAATCCGATTCTCATTTCAGTTCTGCTTATCGATCCGGTTCCTAACGATTCCTTATTTCGATTTCAAAAACAAAAAAACAGGAAGCCAAACGTATATTTAACATATTAATTTCCCAGACGTGTTGCATTTTCCACGTTGGCCGCTCTCTCTGCTAAAATGAACCTTTTTTTTTTTTTTTACATTACCCCTTTTCCACCGAACAAGAACGGGTGCTAGTCCCGGGCTGGTTCTAGTCCTGGTGGTTAGTTGGTTCAGATCCCGTTTCTCCTATGAACTGGTTTGTTTTTCCACTGGCAAGGAGCCAAGTCACGTCACGTAAAAGGTCAGTACGTCACTGCATAGGGAGCCGGTTCACAACAACCGGCCGCTAACAAGCTAGCTGCTGTTAACAAGCTAGCCGCTGTTAACAAGCTAGCTGCTGTTAACAAACTACTGTTACCCTGTTACTATCAGTCCATGAAAAAATGTTTCTTTCAGCAGATATTCTAGTTACAACATGATTGAGTTAACAGTGGAAAAAGGGTTCGACCGCTTTCCCCGGTCCATTTCCTGTTGCCATGCGGCATCACATGATGTGTTAGATACATAACAGACAGGTCCTGGCAGATATCTAAAGTCCGTTTAAAGCCGTTGTGTAAAATGAGCGCGTCCAGGAACCGATAAGCAGAACCGAAATTATATATTTTTATGGGTACCCGGTACTCACTAAATTTTATTCGGTTCCTACTTGGAACTGAATTTCGGTACCAACCCTAGTAGTAATACATGCACGGTGTATGGAGGAGTCTTAAAGGCTGTTTCTGATGTGCACGTGTGTGTGCATGTTGTTCCAGGTGGAGAAACGTCTGGATCTGGTTAAGCAGGTGACACACAGCACTCACAAGAAGCTGACCGCCTGCCTGCAGGGTCAGCAGGGCGCTGATATAGAGAAGAGATCTGTCAAGTCACCCTCTGTGAGTACCTGCAGCGGCCTCTCTCCAACAGCTGATGGATGCCAGTAATAATCATGTGTGAATATTTTACAATTCTTGCAGAAGACTTTGTAATAACGTTTCTTTTATACTGTCAGAAAAAACTACCGCTCACCATCCTGGCGCAATGCTTGGAAGAAGGAGCCGCGGTGTTAGGGGATGACTCTCTCCTGGGGTAACTAACTACCAACTAACAGCCCTGTGCACACACACTCACACGCATTTAATAATTGATTTAGCTATCGAGTTCTTCTCTGTCCTCATTACCCTTGTCCGCATTTTAATTGCATTTGATTGCCTGTGACTGTCACCAAACAGGAAGATGCTGAAGCTGTGTGGGGAGACCGAGGAGAAGTTGGCCCAGGAGCTCATTCAGTTTGAGTTTCAGATCGAGAGAGATGTGGTGGAGCCGCTCTACGTGCTTGCTGAGGTGAGATGGCACCACCACTGGTGTTTAAAGCACCAAACCTGTGCTGAAATGACAGTGTTTCTTTCTTCTTGATTTACATTAAAGGTCTGCAGGTTAATTCTCTGGACTAATTATTAATCCCCACCTCATTTTCTTTTGCAGGTGGATATTCCCAACATCCAGAAACAGAGGAAGCACTTAGCAAAACTTGTCCTGGACATGGACTCAGCACGGACAAGGTGAAGGCCACAACCTGCTCCGGGTCATTTCTGTTTGAAAATTGAAATAGTCTCTGCAGAAAACATTGTATATCCAATTTTTATTTTCTTTTATTCCCTGTAGATTTCAGCAGTCATCCAAGTCATCCAGTCACCCAAGCACTCTGCAGCCCGGCGCCAAGTCCGAGTCCCTAAGAGAGGAGATGGAGGAGTCAGCCAATCGGATGGAGATTTGTAGAGTGAGTCACCAATCAGAGCAACTCGTGTGTTATGACCCACCCCAGCTTCTTTTTCTGTTTTTCTTTGATTTATAACCCTCCTGCACGCATCAGACACAAGTAGACCACATCGCCAGGATTGTATTACTCTTACATGTATGACATCATTTGATGTTTTTTCCTCTGTTTTCTTTTTCAGGATCAGTTGTCAGCTGATATGTATAATTTTGTGGCCAAAGAAATAGACTATGCAAACTACTTCCAGACAGTAAGTAAATTGCATGATCACATTTGTAATTGCATTGGGAGAACACAAGTAAACACTGCATCTTTTGAACACGGCTAACTTGCTTTTTGTGGTATTGTTTGTTATAATCTTTTCTCCTCCTCTGCAGCTGATAGAAACACAGGCAGAATATCACAGGAAGTCATTAGAGATCCTTCATAGTGTCCTGCCCCAGATTAAAGCTCACCAAGGTTAGTTACACTCTCTGTGCAGAGGTGTGTGTGTGTGTGTTTGGAGATCTGCTCCATCTCTGCACCAGAAGTAATATCAAGAAGAAAAGAAAAGTTAATAGCGCTGCTGCGTCAGATCACAATAGCACAAAGCAATAATTATGCACTTTGATATTTAGAGTGTGATTAGTTTACGATCGCTCAAGCAGTGCATCACATATTCCTAATGAACACCAAATAGTCGTTGGTCTGAAGTCATCTCGAGGAAGATGGTAGCTGTGGTGCGTAGGTTTGTTTGTATGTGTGTGTGTGATTGGAGCTGTTGTTTTGTGTTGCAGAGGCGTGGGTGGAGAAGCCGTCGTTTGGCAAGTCTCTGGAGGAACACCTGAATATTAGTGGGAGAGAGATCGCCTTCCCCATCGAAGCCTGTGTCACCATGCTGTTAGAGTGTGGCATGCAAGAGGAGGTAGAGGGGACGCACGCATGCATGTATCACTTGCAGATTTCTGTTTGTGTTTTGTTTTGCTGGCAAGTCTGTTTGCCTAGAAAATGCAAAATCAGCATTACGTTCCTGCGTTTTTATCATGCGCCAGTGTCAGATGTGACGTTGGTGTTAGATGTGATAATTACACATGATTGTGTGTTTCCCGTGTGGGGGCTGTAGGGCCTCTTCAGAGTCGCTCCGTCAGCCTCAAAGCTGAAGAAGCTGAAAGCCTCCCTGGATTGCGGAGTTCTTGATGTGCAGGAGTACTCCTCCGACCCACACGCCATCGCAGGTGAACTACACCCACACGAATGCCTTGTTCAGAGCCCATTTCCATAACAACAACCCCTACACTCTGCCATTGTTAGTCAGGGAGGAAACAGTAAATATTTCTATGTGAAAAGCAGTGATTTTTACTTATGTTGCTTCGGGATCATGCAGGTGTTTGATTGATTTTGGACATATTGTAGATGAAAAATGTGGTTATATGGAAACATCCTGCCCTTTCTGTTTTGATATCGCCGTCCAGTTCACGTTAGTATGAAATCTGTGTTGAGCAATCGGAGTCTGGCAGCTGCACTAGCTGCAAGGCCCTGCTGGAGGGGAGCAGATATAGGGCATGGCCTCACCACTACTCTGAGTGGAGAAAACAACCCACCACTTCTCTCAAAAAGCTGAGCACTTTTTACTTGTTTTTCTCACCCTCAGGGGCCCTGAAATCATACCTCCGTGAGCTCCCCGAGCCATTGATGACCACTGAACTTTATGATGAATGGATTCAGGCATCCAAGTGAGTTGTTGTTGCTCTTATTAAAAGTATTTTCTAGAATTGTGCCATTGGCCAGAATGAAAAATAGAAAGTAGTGCAAAGTTTTTATGCAAGGGCCCTTCACTGCCAAAATGAAATATGGTGACATTTATAAGGAAGTGGAGCAACAATAAACCATAATGATTTTATTTTATTATTTTTTTCCTTAGCGTTCAAGATATGGACAAGAGACTACAATCATTAATGGCAGCGTGTGAAAAACTCCCCACAGACAACTTGAACAATTTCAGGTCAGCTGCTTTCTCCTTCATTTGTATGACTGCACATGCTTCACAGTAGCCCACTGAAGTGATGTAAGTAAGGATTCAAACGATCCGAAACAAAGCCTGGAGAGGATCCAGTTGTGATCTCTGAGGATATGTTTTCAGCTCAACAAATCATTCAAGTAAAAGGGAAAAAAAGAGCCACAGGTTTGAAATGCAGACAGGAAAATATCAGCATCTAACCCCAGCAGGGTGCAGTATTGATACCACAGACTGTATAGAAATGGATAAAGCAAGTGTGACATCACCCGTTGGTTTGTGGACATTTCAAGCGAGGACTCTGGCACTTGAACGTCGCCATGTTGGTTTTTCCGATCCAGATATTTGGATATGGAGGGAGGAGTGAGGAGGCGGGTCTGACCCTTGAACCTGAGCTCACTGCCTAAAGTGTATGAGCTCAGTGTCCCTCTCATTGGACACCAGACCTGTTGATCAAACTAGCCACGCCCCTAAATCTTCGTCTTTTTGAAGCCATTAATTTTTATTTATTTTTTTTATTAGATGGACCACCAGATCGCTGATAAGAAAAATTAACTTTAGCTAATGACATCAGAATAAGAAACAATGTATTTCATGGTTGAAAATTTTTGTATTGAGGTCAGATGGTGCCAGAGTTTTTTGGAGGCAGCCTCCAGTGGCCATCAGGAGTATTGCACTTTTTGAAACTTCTGCGTTGGCCTTATTTTTGAGCCCCAGTTGGTTTGTCCATTTTTATAAACAGTCTTTGATTGATATATTGTGGTATTTACTGCCTGCAGGCGGCAAGTTCCTGCTGTTACTTTACAGTAAAAACTAAATGTTGAAGGTTGAGATGTGTGGCATTATAATCAAGCAGCTCTGCCTTGTGAAGTATCTGCTACAAGTGAATAATTAAGTGAGTTTGTTTGTTGGGAGATTTATGCAGAATAACAGCAAGTCCAACAAAAATGAGCCTTGTTAAAATCTACTACTTGATTCACTCCCACAGATATCTGGTCAAGTTCTTAGCCAAGCTGAGTGAGTATCAAGATGCAAACAAGATGACTCCTGGTAACATGGCCATTGTCCTCGGACCTAACTTGCTGTGGACTCACACTGAACCGTATGTATCCTTTGTGCAGTGGTTTCACCTCAACTAATAATATGAGGATTACACTGGTGCTCATTTCTCTTTTCTGTCCAGGAACATGACGGAGATGATGACCACCGTGTCTCTGCAGATTGTGGGCATCATTGAGCCCATTATCCAGCATGCTGACTGGTTCTTCCCTGGAGGTGGGGATTACATATATGTATGTAAGACAGTTGTTAGGCTGGGCACCACGTCTATTTTTATTGGTCTTCAGTGCAGATATAATATAGGATTTAAAAAATATGTATTCTAGAGCGTCACTTACAATTGGGCCAGTTTTTTTTTTTAGCTATTATTATTATTGTTGCAAATTCACATGTTGCAAATTAACACATCTTTGCATATCACATGGTTGCAAAGATATTTTACCTCAAAGAATTTACCGTATTTTCCGGACTATTGAGCGCACCTGTCTATAAGCCGCTATTGAATTTATTTGAACAGTTTCATGTGGTCCACTCTGACCGGGTCTGACGTGACGACGCTAAATGTATCGGCGGCACGGAGCTTGCTAGCTTGTAAAAAGCTAACGAGCTTCATGTCGCTGATACATGAGCCACACCCATGTTTAAGTTCAAGGCGTCGGAAAAAAGTAGCGGCTTATAGTCCGGAAAATACGGTATGTATTCTTCTACTTTTGTTTGTTTGCGATACAATACGATACGATACGGCATGGTACGGTACGATACGATACGGTACGGTACGGTACGGTACGGTACGATACGGTACGATACGATACGATACGGTACGATATGATAATACCCAAGGAACAACTTTTGAACAAGATTCGATGGTGGACTCTGGAAAAAAAGAGAAATCCCAGAAAAATAATGAAACATTTTAACAAGATAGTGTTGCTATGACACCACAAGGGGGTGACAGTGTTGAGTCTGTAGCATCAGTTCAGCTGGATTGTGCCTTGGTGCAGGTTTGTGCTCTCTGAGTGCTTTCTAGTTTTTTAAGCTTTTGCTCAGCCCCTAATAAACACACTGTCATCCTGTCATTTCACACAAACAGCAACTATCTCATAATAAGCACTGAATGTGACCATTTCAACACTGTGCCTGATAAATAGCATATACCGTATTTTCCGGACTATAAGCCGCTACTTTTTTGCAATGCTTTGAACTTAAACACCGTTGTTTCTCATGTATCGGCGGCACGAAGCTCATTGGCATTTTACAAGCTAGCAAGCTCTGTGCCACCGATACATTTAGCCTCGTCACATCAGATCCGGTCAGAGTGGACCACATGAAACTGTTCGAATAAATTCAATAGCGGCTTATAGACAGGTGTGCTCAATAGTCC